>PRKT01000106.1:1149578-1167232 GCA_003671525.1 Saccostrea glomerata | reverse complement strand
CCCCCCCCCCCCCCCCAAAAAAAAAGGAAAAAAAAAACAAAACAAAACAAAACAAAAATAACAAAACAAATATTGACGCTTCTGTTGGTGAGTGTGGTTTGATATTCACCAGAAAAATATCAATATTGACCTCGGCTTCATGACCTAGCCAGCTGGGGGCCATAAAACTTAGAGGAGCTCACTTTTTTTTAAAGGAATTAATTGTGGAAAAGTGAGACTGAGATCAAAAGTTAGCTCGTCTAAGCTTTATGGCCCCTAGGCCAGCCCTTTGCTTTCCAATGTCTAAAAAAACAAACATTTGGAAAGCGTTTTTTTTTTAATTTAGTACAGAATCGAAATGATCTAATGATTGCAGCAATATTTGAGGTGTTGTACCTTCGGGAGATCACAGTCGTGGCTGCACGCGCAGTGACCTTCCCGAGTCCAGTAAATTCCAATGATATGTTAAAATATTGTTATGAACCGTTTGTGTCTGTATAATAGATTTATATTGTTACTATAAATAGACTGCATGAGTACATTTTTGTATAATTATTAATAGGGAATTCTATATGGCATATTAAAGAATATATTGTTTAATTATTAAAAAGTATCGACTATCAATTTGCAAGATAAGATTTTATTTTAATCACTCGAGAATATTGGATAATGGGGGAAACTACAGAGAATATATTGATTAAAACCTCATGCTGTTAAAATAATTCAATAAACAACATTTAAATAAGATACCGTTAATTGAATAATTTGCATGTGACATTTGCTACCCACACATTCTTCCAGTGATAAAGTTTCTGAGCAACAAAAAAGGAATTTACATGTTTAACACGCATATGTAATTTGACTAATTTCTTAACATTTTGTTAAATCAATTAAAAAAATGTCCTAATTGGTGTGTACGTGTAAAGTATTGCTTCCTTGAGCTTACAGTGAAATGAAATATCAAGGACGGTGACATTTATCAAATGTCTTACTTTCATTTGTATCAAAACATCTTGAAGGGAATGATATAAAGCACGCAGTATGAAGGAAATCCCCCCCCCCCCCCTCCGCTTGAAAAGTGGGAGGATATATAGTGATCGGGATGTCCGTCCGTCTGTATGTCCGTACGTCCGCCCGACCGTCCTTCCGTCTGTTAAGCTTTGGGGTACCCATTTCTTATCAGCAACTCCTTTTATACCACTGAATGTAATTTAATGAAACTTTCACAGAATCTTTGTTAACTTGTGCCATTGCTTACTTCCTATTTCACTTTTTGATCCGACGCATATTTTAGGTTTCCCATAGCAAAACATGAGCACTGCCATTCTTGGTACAATATTGAAGGGTACCCAACTCTTATCCGCAATTCCTCCTATACCACTGAATAAAATTTGATGATACTTTCACAGATTTTTTATTACACAATGCCATTGTGCACCTTTCATATTACTTTTTGATCTGACTCTTATTTCGGATCTCTCAGAGCATAACATGGACTTTGCCATAATAATCATATGGAAGGCGAGCAGTATCATTTAGTGAGTCCTCAGGGTACTTTCAGATTATTGAAAGGTTGGTTGCTCCCCGACTTTTTGTTGGACATATCAAGTTTTGTCATGCATGATAATTTGGAAAAAATATTTTTAAAAGGTTGTAACCACACATATCCTCCTCCTGTAATAGGATTTTCAACTTTAGAGACAGTTTTCCTTCTTATCTTTCAAAGTTTTTTCACTCCAAGTTCTCCCCCCCTTTCAAAAGCTGTATTACGTGCCTGGATATAAAGCAAGTTTTTTCGTCTCATGTAGCAGTAGGAAAGAAGGCAACGTATGGAAAAAATATTAGTCATTTATAAGATGTTTGCGCAATACTTCGAACATGTACATATTTCGATTTAATTAACGCTTCATATCGACAATAATAATGTAATTATGTTTCACATGTATCAGCACGTGTTCTATAGTTAAAACGGCTTATGAATACAATATAGACATAATTTTAATTCAAGGAAAAAGTGAGGTAATAAATTGATAAAAGGGAATGCATATTTTCATACCCCCCCCGCTCTGTTACGCTTCGGGGTACCCATCTCTTTAATTAGAATGAACTGTGTCTTCTGACAAGCCCTCACCACTTGGCCCGTAAGACATTATTATTTTAACGATAGAACATTCTGTCCACCCATCTCTTATCCGCAACTCCACTTACATGCATGCAGCGACAGGGGGGTCTCGCCCCCACTTTCTTCCCAACAGTACTTATATTGTAGGAAATGTTCATTGAAAGGCTGGTCACCCCAACTTTTTGTGATATATGGAAAATGTAGTATTTTAGGTCCAAAAAATTAGTACCGAAAGAAGTTGGTATTGAAAAAAGTTACAACCCCCTAAATAGGATTTTCGACTTTTGGCAACTTTTTACTTTTTTTTTGCTTGTCAACTTTTTTCAGGTAAGTAAAAAAAATTTCTCTGGCTGCTCCCCCCTTTCAAAATCGAGGCTACGTGGTTGTCTTATACCACTGATTGAAAGTTAATGAGATTCAAAGTTTCTTTATTACATAATGCCAATGTTGTCTGCAAAAGTTATTAACTTACTATGCACACAAAATTAAGATTTTTCAGGGAAATTATTAATGTAAATTAAGTATTAACGGGAGTGGTCCGAGTACAGTGCCTTGAGGTACACCAGAATTAACAGGAGAGACTACAATTATTTTTGTTCTCTCTATAAGTCATGATAAAATTCAATGTAGCATACGGAAATTCATTTCAGACAAGACTTTTCAAAGTTTAGACCTGACTTGATTTGTGCCATATATACAGTCAGAAGAAGACAAGCAATCATACCAATCTGCCTCCTCCTAGTCATGTGTTAAATCTATACTACGAGTGTTCAAGAATTCATCAGTTGTTCAATGTTATATGATTCGAGATAAGTACGTTCATCTTCACCAAGACCACTTCCTTTCATTTCATACAAACCTAATGACTTCTGCTTTCAGTCTGAATTAATGGCACCAGACAGCTTTTAATTGATGACTTAATCACTTACTAGTATTTTCATAAGTTAAAGTTCTAGGGGTGATTAGCCTACGGGCCAATCCTTTAATATGCGACAGCTTCATTGCAAAGTTTAGATTTTTTATCAAATCATGACCCCTTTAGTAGGGTGAGGCTACATTGTGTAACGGAGACAATTTTGTACCTCTGCTGGGGATTGAACCCGGAGCCTCTGGCTTGTCAGTCCAGTGCTCTACCAATTGAGCAAAAGGATTAATCCACTAGCCTAAGCTAGTAGAATGCCTTGTATCTTACACTACTACAAATGGGCAATCAATATTTTACAAATGAAAATATATGGAAAATCTTTAAAAATCATCTCAAGAATCGAAAAGAACTTTCACCTTGCCCTATACATTTGAGTGGTAGGTGCTACAGCTTTCATATTTCATTCATTGTGGCAAGACCTTTCTTTGGGTTTTGCAATAATTTTGCTCTTGACCCTACAGTTTGACTTATTTTTGCCAAAATTTACCAATTTCTAACCTTGGCTTTAACTTTTTAACCGTTTAAGCTAATCTCTTCATATTTCACAAGTGTATTCCATATGTCCAGACCTTTCTTCAGATACCAAATTTAACCTTTCAATCATGACTTTTATCCTTCATTTCACAATCTTGATTTCTATGGTTCTGGAGAATACATTCAGTTAAAGACACGTATACGGAGGTTGGATGCAGTTTCCTAAGAAAAGCTCACTCTAGCCTTTGTTTCAGAGGAAATTCGGACAGGTTTAACAGCTGTTGTTAAACTTTGAACCTTTCATTTAACATAATTTCATAAAAATGTTTTATATACCTTTAGAAACCATGGTAACTCTAACATAAAATATGTCTTTTCTCAAGATACACATATACTGATATTAAATTTCTGTTGTTATAAATAAATAACAATGAATAATAACAACAAAAACAAACAATTAAACCTAGCCAAACAAGGCACAGACAAACACTAACAAAAATGGAATGTTAAGGCCCATTAAAGCATGGTCTATATATTAGTTTTCATGATTTGAGTAAGTTTGCTCCATATTGCTTGTAAGTGACTAGCATAGATCTATGAATTACATTGCTGTTGTTGAGGTTAAAGTTCTTGTGTTCAATATTGCTATCTTATTTTAGTCATCATCGTTTGTGTAGTCATAGTCAATGGTACTGTGTTCTAAAAACAGACTGATAGGTGTAAACACAGATTTCTCCTCTCTGGACAAGCGCTGTGCAGAAGAGAAAGGGAAGGATGAAGTCAGATAACTGTTGGCCAGGAGCTCTGTTGTCCTTGGGGTGTCCAGTGCCATACTGAACACTAAATCACTCCTCGTCCTAGTCAGGCTGTTCACAGACTTAGCACTGTTCTTCTTCAGGACTTCCAGCTTGTGCAGAAGACACAAGACTTCCTCCACCATCACACACTGTTGTAAGTACTGTGAAGGATTGCCTCCCCCAATGATCTGAGCTGGCGTCTGCCATCGTAAGTAACACTGACTCCACAGCTTCATACAGGCTGCCCCTATCAGAGGAGTCAATTTTGTACTTCTTTCAGATTTCATTGGATTCGAACACACATTAGATTCTTCAAAATTCTGCAGTTCATAGGAGTATAGCTTCTTGGTGGAGATTTTATTTCGGAGAGATGACTCGAAATTTTTGGATTTGGTCAATGCATCGCAGACATCAGGATTGGTTTTCATTATGTACAAGGGATTGTTGAAAAAGGACTGGTCATCGCTACTAAATTGCATTTGCCAGTCCCACACAGAAGGTAAACAAAATCTCTGCTGCCAACGACCATCAATGTGGTAACGAGTTCGCTGATGGTAACTGTCAAATAGGAATGTATCAAAAATACCCATGTGAACACTGTCCCAGAGGGTGACCAGATATGTCTCTGAGAAGGCGAAGGCTGAGGGGTACTGTCCCATCAGCTGCCATACACAGTCCAAAAATAGGAGGAAAAGTGGAATCTACAAAATAATTAAGAATTCATAAAGTGTATAAAAACAAAACTCAAGAATATCAGAAATGTACCTAAAAATAATATATCCAAATTCTTCATCAAAGAAGTTATTAAAAACAAATTTTCAAAAATATTAATCAACAACTTACGTATTCATTATTTGGTCGGTTTAAATCCTGAACCAGACAACCCTCTCTTTGAAAAGGGTAACCCATAGCTACCCACTCCCTCTGTACGAGGGACTGGAATCCTAACCTGGTTCTGAAATGCCGGTCCAGTAAAATCTGCACCAGACTGGATATAAGGCAGCAGTAATGTCGACTGTCTGGTTCTGTCAAATATACACACATTATATACCACACCCACTTAATGTTACATATCTTCTTATTAAAAATATATATTTGACCCCAAACCTGATTATTGACATCAAGTTTGGCAAAATACTACAAGAATTTTGTTGCAATTAAAAAGTAAAATGAAATTTAAAGTATTCATCAAAATGAAATATATTTTTAAACATTAATTGTCCATCTGATATCATTTTAAATCGCCTTGTAAAATAAAATGCAAAACTATAGATTTATTGAACCTCTTTAAAGTATTAACCAAAACATAGAAGTCCTCTTAAAGGTTACAAAACATTTGAACACTGCAGTGATTAAATAGTTTTTGATTTAGACAATAAATTCCGGTATTACCTTTAATGATAACTGTGTGTCTTTTCAGATGTTCTGCTGCATCACATGCCGTCTTCAGACACTGGGATACACAAGTCAGCCATTTTGTTCCCTCCACTGAGGATAACCAAGATATGTCCTGTACAGCAAACTCTTTTCCAGATTCTAGGGAGTAAAGCAATTTATGTAACAGACTTATCTCTGTGAAATTCTCACTTTGTGGAATCTGTAGCACAAACAATTTCAAGTCTCAGACCACAGGCACAAAAATTATAGCTGTAAATTCTTCTCTAATATTCTTATTATAAAAATCCAGTTTTAACAAGTCTACCGTTTTCTTGTGCTGCAATTTCAATTTCAAACTTTAAAAAAAAAAATAAAATGAAATCTTTAAATATCCCCTAGTATAAAGTTTTAAAAAATACTCAACAATAATATGCTGTCAGACACCAATTTAACATCTGTAATTTTAACATTACTTTAGAAGATTTGAGCTGGGGAAAGAAAGATAACACATTTTATGCACTTACCTATGCATATCAGGTCTTTGAGTTTTTCATATGCCCCTTGGACATCTTTTAATGGCGGGCAGTGTTTTGTCAGATCCATTTCGACTGGGTATCCCTTATTAACATCTGCAAGCTGTATTGCAGTTCTTAACCTATCAAAATTCAAAGATGTACTTAATACGAAAATGTCTATAAAATATAATCAAAAATACATGCATAGTTATTTTATTTCTTTTAAGATGCCATACAAAATCTGAACCCTTGTGGTGAGGTATATATATTCAGCTTCTTTTATTAATACAAAGCACTGTCAAAAGCAAATCTTTTAAAACACCAGTTTATTCGCAGATTATGAGAATAATCAAGCTCATGTTAGACATGTGCAGAATTAAAAACATATTATTTAGGGTCCATTGGCATAAAGATATTTGACATTTTGATTCTTAAAAGCACAAATTTGCACCCCTGCCTGAATTAGTGATTTCTTGATACAGCATATGACTGTGGGTACATACATGCAAAATTTCATATAAATCTGAAGATATATTAAAACAATGTATCAGTAAAGTAGCCATGTAAAGAAAATGATATGAGGGTGAAGGGTCTTATCCTAGTTTTTATTATAAACATGCAACAATCTTAACATAGTGTCACAAGTTCTAGAAGATCTTACATGTAATTGTGGTAGTTTTATATGTTTAAGCTGGAAGATTTTAAATGAATGCATGTCTTGAAAAAGGCTTAAAAAAAAGAAAACAGAGATGAATTTGAAAATTCTGTAAACACAACTGACTACTTTCTTGTCAAGAACAGCAAGAATTAAATTTCAAAGAAATTTGTGTGAAGACAGAATGATGCTATAGCAATAATATGTTAATGGTATGGGGTGTATAAATACATATATGAGGCTTACCGATTACAATATGTCCTAATATACATCTCAGATGAAAGACTGTAATATTAATCAATTTTCATAAAGAATTACAAATCAAAAGTGTATTTTTTCTAGATTTACTTTATGAAGTTCCAGCACAAGTTAAGAAACCCCACATGTGTTACATGAACAATAAAATGCTTAATCTTCATATGAAATAGCATTGCTGATGATAATGTATGATTTTTAATGTACATCCTTATAAAAACACAAATTTTCATAAATTGTTTAAGAAAGATACATCTTTTGCTATCTGGAATAATAATTTCCTACAAAATATTTTTTAAAAGAAGTACTGTAAATCACTTTTTATTCGCGAGAACTTTAGTTTCGCGTAATTACGCGAGACAGTGTGTCCGCGAAAATTTTATTCTCGCGTATAATAGTATTCCTTAAGATTATGTAGAGCAATAACCACGATTCGCGAAAATTTTGTCTCGCTAATCAGGAGTCAATGACTATCTCGCCAAAATAAGGTGTCGAGAAAATTAAGTGATCTACAGTAATATAAGGGAAATTCAATCAAACTTATTAAAAAATTATGAAAAAATATGCTGAAGATTCAGTTTTTTTTTAATGGAAGCAGTAATTAATAGGAGTTGTCTCTTGATTGTATTGTCTGTGTTTCCCCTCCATTCGTCCCTGATAGAAAGATCCCCTAGGCTACTGTTCCCTTTGCTTCTATCCAACTGCTTTTTAAAGTTTTCAACTTTTTGTTGGTTAAAGTCAAGTAATCATTAGCAAAATATTGAGATATTTACAAGTTAAAATTCTTGCAATTAGATTTACTAAATCCTTTGTCAACCCAAACTGTAAACTGAAGTAGCATTTGCTATCTTTTTATATACATTGTAATACTGAATACAAAACTGCATGCATATACTGGGTATATATAACATACACAAAAAAAATTAGCTGACATTTTTGTCTTTTAAGGTAAATGCACTGGTGTAAAAAAGCATATATACAGTGATATTAAATAATTGATAAACTAATAACTTAAAATTTCTGGCTTAAAAATTTTAGCACTAACATTTTTCTTCTTCTGTGGAATCATTAAACATTATATTTGAAGGGGGGGGGGGAGGGGAGGGGGTAAAGTTTACAAGTTTATGAGGGTAACAGAAGAAATGCTTTGTATGGATAAGGGATGCATTAGAATCGTTACTGTTCATGGAGGACTTAGATGTGTTAATTTCTTGGCTATACCCTCTCCCTTGCATCCCCATGAACATATAATTATGTCAATGCATTGATTCACTGAATCTTCTGTATGTGAAGGTTGGTCACAATGACCAGGCATCAGTAAAAATTTGCTGCCCAACATGTATGAATGTCATTTAAAATGATTCCACATTATGCTCACCATCTAAATTACAAATTTATAATCTTTCTGACCAAGCAAAGATCCTGATTCAGAAACATTCTATCACTCCATCATAATCCACACTCTACCACTCCATTGTTATTCATTGATAAACAGATGTATAAAACATCAAATAACCACTAAACAAGCACTGAATAACCATGGACTGAATGATTTAAAGTGAAAACCCCCCATAAACTTCAGAGCACACGATAAATACCTTAAGTGAGTAGATGCTGAATGAGTAGGGAACAAAAACAGAACCAAAAGTTAGGTGAATGATGATGAATCACTGAAAATGTGGTGGTATAACATTCCAGGAAATGGACGAGAGTTGTATTATGTTTAGTATTTTACTTACTTTCCTACATAATCTGCTAGATCTGAGTCGGCGTACATCTCGGCCATCCTGACTAGACTGGCTCCACTAGTGTGGGTATAACACCAGGCCTAACAAATACAAAGTCCAGTGGATTTATAGAAAAGACATTTCTGTGAAGAAGTAAATCAAGTGCAATAACATTAAGTACATTACTTACTGGTAGCCTGTTTTCATTGAATTGGGAGGCTGCTTTCATCAATTCATTGTAACTCATTAAGTTCATGGGTAAAACAAATCTCTCTGGCATGCTTAAAAAAGGTTTTGAATATCACTATTAAGTTAATTTAATTCCAAGAAATTTTTTATCCTGTAATTTCATAAGGTCGTCTTAGTAAATTGCAAAAAAATGGGAAATTTCTTGTTAATACTAATTTTAACTGTGCACATGTACAAAATAGTTTTATTACAAACTTGATATAAAATATCTCAACAGACTTTTATATAGCCATATGTTAAATATATCAAAAATCCAAGATCCCCTACAAATATTCAGCAACACTCCAATAGCCCAGCTACCTTTGTGACACACAGTAACCCTGATTGACCTCACACACCGTCCACTTGGTACAGCCGCACCGATTCAGTTCCCTCTCCCAGTCCGCTGCACAATCATACATAGGAGTATTACTGACAGTCCCGTTCTCTGGTCAAAAGACAAACAAATTCTGTTTAGACATGAAATCAAACAGAAGTACATGTACTGGTAAATTCATTCCTTTGCCCTTCTGAAAATTATCAAACAATTATTATATGCATTTCTTTATAATACTATAGAAAAATTATATGAAGCTTCACTTGAAATCTAAAAATTTCATATTGAAACCACTGTATTTAATTAAAATTATCTTCACTTTTCAAATAATTTTTAAAAAATTATTCTATCAGATGTAATATAATTTCTGATGTTGGTGTTAACTAAGGATATGTAACCAGTATAAGACGTTAAACTTGTCAGAACTAACCTGGTGTCTGGAGAGCCTTGGCGTACTCAAAGGCATACAGGAGATAGGACTTGTTAGGATATGCATAGTGAATCACAGCATTGGTTATCTAAAGTATACAGAAAAAAAAAATAAAATGTAACTTATATAATGATACCTCATAACACAGCTGGGAGTTTGATCATGGTGATTTTTCAGTAAGGTAAGCTAATCAATTAGAAGTTTATTCTAAATTAAATTCTTTTATGCCTGGATAAACATTAACTCATAAAATGCTTCTGTAAATCTTCTTTATCAAAAATCTCCCTAATAAATTAGATCTTATTTAACATTTCTCATACCTTTTTGATCTGGTCTTTGGGGGCAAACTTGAAACCAAAAACATGAGTCCTGAAATCCTACATATAAAGAAATTAAAGCTGTTAAAAACATCTAAGATTATTTATGAAATGAATACTTTAATAAAAAAAAGAACATTCAAAATATTAACTATGCTGGCAAGGGAAGTAATTCTTAACACCACTGTTCAATGACTCCTACCTTACAATGGATTTCCAGATACTTCGTCAATGTAGACACAGTAGTGTTAGGCAGTAACTTCCTCTTCTTCCCACCGGACACAACTAAAATATCAATTACCAGGTAACACAGTTAATATAATAATCTGCAATTCATTATTTCAATATGAAGCATTCTGACAACAATTTTTGTTGAAACATGTACAGTAAATCATGCTTAAAGTGATCCTGGATTACCTTGATAAATGCTTTCAATGTTAGTGAGTGGAATGTCTCCATCGTCAATAATCTTGTTTCTCTGTCGCTGAGCCTCCTTTAATGAAAATAGGAAAGATACTTATTATTCATTTTATTGTTTATATTTATGGTATACTTCATACTTTTTCTACATTATTTCCAAAAATCAATGTACAAAGAAACCTGTTTAATCTGACATGCACCAGGAGACAAATTTTGTGTCAGAATAGAGATGGTGTTGGATTGCACAGTGTAAAATTACGTGGAAAATAGTAGAATATGGGAAAGAATTTTACGTCAGAATTTACAGTGTGACGGATTGCACCGTTATTGGATAGACAGTTTTCACTGTATTAACATTTGGTCAGATTAGTCCATCCCTCCTTGTTTACCTTTTCATAAGATGATCTGTCCCCAGTTAAGAATGTGAGTTTGAAGTTTGTAATGAAGAGTTTCCCTGAGGTTCCCTGCTTTCTTTCAGTAAATGGAACAAAACACAACACACTGTCTGCCTCTGTTACCACCCTCTCTCCTAAGTTATAGAAATAGAAGTCAGATAACCATACTGTAAAACATCTCTGTCCATAACAGAAACAATGTACAGGCTACACAATAAAATACAACTCTGACAATACATTACAGTAGATGTGGATATTTATGTATGCTGTACTTTTAAAAATCTTTTTTTTTCATATTTTGTTTACCTGGGAGAAGTCGTGGTATTAAGTCATTTTGAAAAAATGAGGAGGCTCGTTTTTTTATCTCATCCTGAAAAGAGAAATAATTCATGAAACAGAATGTCCATTTTCCCACTGAAGTGTGATTTTGACCTTATACTGATCTTTAATTACTATGAACAGACAGGAATTAATTAGTAAGCTTTTTCTATTATACTTCAACTATATATGTAAGAGTTAGGGTCTTTCTCTGTATATAACCCCTGTTTCTGAGGAGTGTGGTTTGTATAATTCTTCTCATGATGGAAGAAACAAGTTGCCTTGACCTAAAGCACTTAATTTTGCTGAAAACTTTTATAGACTGTGTGATTTAAATTTTTTTTGTTTTAATTTTCTATGAAAATATTGAAAGCATATGAATTGTAGTTACAAGCCACGAGGAGAGATCATGCAGCCTTTCATTATTTGTATCTATAGTTCCATGAATGGAAATACTGGTAGCATTAACTTCAATTTTCAGTTTTCAGGACTTACTCTTGGAAGAATAAGATTGTAATACTGACATCAAGTGTCAGAATAAAGTTATTAACAAGATAGTAAACCCTTAATTATTACAGAATATAATGACAAGAAATGGTGATTTACAGGTCCAGATTTAAAATATGCCTTACAATATTAAAATACTTACATCAGTTTCGTCTTCGTCTTGATCAACATAGGATTTAAATGTCTGAAATACAGAAAAACACATCCTTTTAAAAACATTTAGTAAAATGAAGTCCGACTGAGGAGTTGTTTGGCCTAGATAAGGAAGTCGTAAATTTTAAAGCCACACATATATCCTGTCTAATTGCCCTACAATTGGAGCATTCACACAACACTTACCCACCTAACCTTTGTCTTCCTTCTATCATGGAAGCCCAGAAAATTCATTTCAAAATATTTACCATATCCTTCATAAATTTCCTCTGACTCAATTTTTTGTTATAATACAGATTGTCTAATAGGGAAGTTGAATTGTCATTAATATGTGAAAAGAAAAAAAACAAAACAAAGGAAATGGCCAATTGAGGCAAATACATGTATGGTGAAATATCAACTGATGTTTTTTAGATGCATACTAGTGGTCCACAAGTGCTCCATATGACACTTAGAATTATTAGTTTGCTGATTATACAAGTACTGGATTTTTACTAAATTACACATAGATGTAACAAGGTAAATTAATTAAAAGATGTTTCTAACGAAAATACAGGTCTTCCTTTTTTCTTTCTTCTTTTTATTTCTCAATATATCTCTCTTACATTTTGGGGGGTGGAGGTGGGGTTGCATTTGTCGGTCTGATTTTATTTTCCATTTATTGCAACAGTTATGTCTGTCTTAAACTGTAATTCTACTGCAGTCTTTGATGGATAGAAATAAAATCCTTTGTATACCCATTTCTGAAATGAAATGACATATACCCTGGTAACTTATTTGAGGTTCTGTCATCAGGGTCAAAGTGTAAGAGAAAAAAAGTACATTGTATGTGGAAAAAATTGGAGTATATGATTTAACTAACCTAACTCAACTCATAATAAAATCATGCCAAATTTGGAGTATATGAATTAACTAGCCTAACTCAACTCATAATGAAATCACTCCAAATAAAAAAATCTTTGTATTCCAAATTTAAGACTATATAGTGGAAAGAATACTCTATCCTGTCTGGTTGGTGCTTACTATTCATTTAGTAAGCCCGACTTTCTGAATTTCTTATTCAGAACTGTGACTGGATGAATAAAATGGGTCAAAATTTTTTGTATAGTATGGAAAGGAGGAATCAGTTAACATACATATTTGTTGAAAACATATGGCTGGACCGGGAATCGAACCCAGGACCCCTGTATTTCTAGTCAGGTGCTCAACCACAGAGCTACTCAGTCCAGCCTAAATTCCTACACTTGCAAGAAAATAACACAGGGCAAAAATAACCCTGGTGTATACACTAACTTCATTGTGCCCATAGTTCTCAAAACCAACTTCATTTTGTATTCAAATCAGGCTTAAGGGTACATGGAAATAGTTTTCCGAATATGAGTGCTACTAACGAAGCAGTTTGAAATTATAATCAGATCTTTGATCCACTCCTTTTTTTTCATTGTAGCTACATTCAAAGCTAGGATAATATCCTTAGACATGAACAGAACTCCCAACCCCACCCCCTTACCCCACTGACCAAACCATATTCTTATATGTGCATGGTCTAATGAGCAAATATGCATACTCTGATGTCTGTATTAGATAAAGGCTAATTACCAAATTCTGGACAATAATTCAATTGTATACTATGCTGTCAACTTTTTCAGAGTACATGTATCATCCAATCTAGAAACATATCTTGCCAATTCAGGGATTTTTTTAATTACATGTGGCTATAAGATGTTCCACTACTGTAGATTCCTAAATATACATGTGGAATTAATTATCGCTTAATTTCGCGAGAAGTACCACATGCAAAATAAAATTACTCGCCTTTATTTTTATGGTGCTAAAATTTATGTAAAATCTCTTGATCAACTGTCCATTCGCGAATTATAATTGTCACGATTTGACGTTGAAGAGCTCATTGGTGATAATAATTACTTGCCAAAAATAAGGAATCTACAGTATTTTAAATTCTCCAGAAAATCCTTTGATTAGTTTTAAAGCTGTTTATGGTTGTACAGTGAAACCTGTCTAATCTGACATGCACTAGGAGACAAATTATGTATGGAAATAGACAGGATGTTGGATTGCACAGTGTAAAAATATTGAAAATAGTTAAATGGGTAAGAAATTTACACTGGAATTCACAGTGTGTTGGATTGCACAGGTATTGGATAAGACAGTTTTCACTGTATTGATCTTTAACAGAAGCAATATGCCTTAATGCATATCATGTGACAATTTAAGCATTTTTATTGTCAGAACCAATTTAACTCTCCTTTTAAATTTTCTCCAAGTTTTTTAAGTATTTTACATATATAAATTTACATGAAATATTACTGTCTTTCCTTTGATTACTTCAACAAAGAGCAGCACCCCCCCCCCCTCCACTCCCAACCCCTTTCCCAAAGTCCTTTACATGTAAGTCTCTAGTTAGCCAAGACTCTCCTAAAATATGTGACAGTACCCTACCTTTAATTTAACAACATCATAACTGTTATTCCTTCTCATAAAAGCTCTGCCGATAGAAGCCATGTCAACATTGCCTGTTTTTCTCTGTGTTTATATACCAGTGCTAGCTACGCCCCCTTGCACCTTTAATGCTTATCAGCAAAGGGTCACATGGATTTAAAAACCTCACTCAAAACAACGTTGGCTTTAGATCATCTGCTTGTTGTTTGGGATTAAGACGGTATAAAATGATAACATCCTGATTACATATAAATACTAAATGCATTAAAATTCTATTTATATTTCAATATCTGGGTCAACATAGCTCAAATTGCACTATGCATATAAACACTGGGATATGATTACGTTATCAATGTACAATTACAATACAAAACTGCAATTTTCTCATAGCAACTTAATTACTACCGATATAGCAGCTAATTCAACGTACCTACACTTGAATGTCTTTATTGAAGAAACTTGATTTAGTAAAATCAAAATGTTTAAAAGTATTGGCACATACATTGTATGCATGCATGTACATAATGTTGACCAGAAATCTATATACTATTATATAATGAGTCACCACAGAGATTAAAGTTTATATGACTCCATTTCCAATAATACTTATTGTGTATTACATCATTAAATCACTACGAAAAATTATTTCCTTAAAAGTACTTGATAGACAACCCTATCTATTTATATCAAAATCACACTCTAATGCATTAATGATTTTACAAAATTAGGTTTATATATATCTATTAGTAAATTGTTATTTTTGGCAAAATAAAAATTTCAATGCAATATGTCCCATTACATATTTGAGTGTAAAACATATGCAAAAAGTCATATACTTTTCAAGCATTTGGGTGTGAATGATAGGTTTCAAAAACTATGTTATATTCCTGTATATATATATTTAAGGAATCACTGTTTAGTTAGTATAGTATGCCAGGGACATCAACACTAGTGGAAAACATGGGATAATTTACGCATAACGGTCTTCGATGTCCCTGGCATACTATACTAACTAGACAGTGATTCCTTATATTTCGATTTCATTGTGAAATAAAATTGTAGATTCAAGACTTTAAAAAATGTAGGCATATATAGATTTAAATTATAGAAGGACTCCCATGCCAATTTCAACAGTCCTCACCCACTGACGTCAAACACAAAGGCAGCAGCACGAGATTTTCATGCATATTTAGCCTCCTTAGCGTCAGACACAGAGACAGAAGCGCACGAGATTTGCATGCATATAAGGCCTCCCTAGCTCCTGACCTAATTTACATTCCAGCAGGTTTATCAGAAAATTAACTCCGCTAAGTTTCAAAGAGATATCACAGAGACAAAAATAAGAAATGGAAATATATATATATATTTCCATTTCTAAATTTGTTCTCTATGATAACCCTTTGAAAGGAAGCGGGGTTGATTTCCTGATAATTCTGCCGGAATGTAAATTAGGCAGGTCGATAGGTCAGGAGCTAAGGAGGCTTAGTATGCATGCACATCTCATGCGCATCTGTCTCTGGGTCTGACGCAAAGGAGGCCAAATATGCATGAAAATTTCGTGCGGCTGCCGTTGTGTTTGACGTCAGTGGGCTAGGACTAATGAAATTGGGATGGAAATCCTCGTGTAATTTAAATCTATGTATGCATTTTTAAAGTTTTAATCTACAATTTTATTTCACAATGAAATGGAAATATAAGGAATCACTGTCTAGTTAGTATAGTATGCCAGAGACACCAACAATAGTGGGAAACATGGGACAATTTATGCATAATGGGCGAAACAGGCTTCGCCCATTATGCAAATTATCCCATGTTTCCTACTACATATATTGTTGATGCCCTGGCATACTATACTAACTAGACAGTGATTCCTTAAATATTTTTTTTTATCTATCCCCTTTATGCTTATAATAGTCTATAACATCTCTACTTATATCCATATTGTTTACATGTTTAAGTTTTACATGCATATAATGACCATTTATTTTAAAAAGACAATTTTCAGTTTTTTATATATTTGTCTTTGACCATAACATTACAGATCCTGTAATGCAAAAAAGGTGCAATTTACGGCGCAATAATTTTTGCGCATTTTTGGGGAGAATTTCTCCACTTTCCAGTATCAGTCAATTTTCTATTTTTCACTTCCTAATTCTAGTCACATTATTTAACTAATCTGTATATCTTATCCATCTACCAACCCTTTATCATGATCATGTTTATAGTCGTCTCTACAAGTGATAAACTCGCTTGATTAAAATTATAGGTTAGATTGATGAAAATTCACTTCAAGCGAGTTTATTGCCTGTAGAGACAACTATAAATGGTTGGGAGGTGGATAAAATATACATATTGGCTACAGAACATGTCTAGAATTAGGAAGTGAAAGGTAGTTGATTGACCAATGCTAGAAAGTGAAGAATTTTTTCCCAAAAGTGCCCAAAAATATTGTGCCGTAAAATGCACCTTTTTTGCATAATGGGATCTGTAGCGTCATGATCAAAGACAAATATATAAAAGCATAACACTACAGATGTGCAGCTAAGATCTACTGTGAGAGACTACTTGTGTAAATCTAATAAAATTGCCCCTCTTTGTATGATATGATAAAAAATTTCCTTCTTCCTGTAAATTTCTGTTTGTATAATCCTGACACTATATCATATACAATGAGATTGGATTATGTATTATCATTATGAGAAAGGTACATGGATACTTTTATGGCCAGTATTCAAGTAACATACCTAAAGAAAGCATATAGCTATACAATTCAATGAGGCACGCAAGCAAGATCATTTGACACAACAATTCTTCACACTTTGTCAGAAATGACTTTTTTCACTTGACTTTTTTTTTATCTATTTTTTAATTCACATACTAGTTGAAATCTTGTGCAAGCGAGGGGGGAATTCTTTTTTTATGCTGACAGATTAATTCTAAAATGTATAGTTCTAACTAAAAGTTAATTAAGTACCCCTGCGAAATGATATTCATGATTTTAAGAACCTTTATGAGTTGTTCATAATTGTTCATGAATGGTTCTTAAAGGATTCTTAACAGGTTCATAAAAGTTGTTCATGAATAAAATTCATGAAACATTCATAATTCATAGTTCATGAACAAATGATGAACAAATATGAATATTGTTAATTTTCAGTTTAAAGAAAAAAACTTAATAGTTCAAGGTAATGAATGTTCATGAATTTTCATGAAGACTAAAAATGTAAAAATAATTGTCACAAACGATCTCCAGAAAACACTCA
>PRKT01000106.1:1065240-1124001 GCA_003671525.1 Saccostrea glomerata | reverse complement strand
GAGAGAGAGAAGGGGGGTCCAAAGTGTTTCTTGTCTACCGTTAACGATATTTTTAGGTTTAATCAAGTTATAAGCAAACTTTAGAAGTGGTTTGTACCAGTGGCAAAACGATGTTTCATTTTAAAGAAAACACATTGCAATTTCTTTATCTGATAACCCTGGGACGTTTCAGGTTTCCTTAGTGTGTCTATAAAAATCTTAATTGGCAGGTGGAGACAAAAGGAAAAATGTCTCTTTGGTTGCATAGTTTTGCCTGGTACAATAAAAGGGAAAAATTGACACAGGCGAGACACACGTTTTCATGAATTTGGGTTTATTTGTTCGTCGAGAGCAAAATCAACAAGAGTTCGTCATTTCTGGCACTTATCTGGCGTGGTAGCTTTTAAAAGCGATTGATTACCGAATAATAAATTAGTTTCCGAAATAAAAGAGTTCTAACATGATTTCCTCAAATACCCTTCACTGTTTGGTCGCTGTGACACTGTGCACTCATAACTTTCTCCCCAAAATTTTACACCTGGGAACACATTATCTTCTGTATTTGAACAAAATGGTTAGAAGGAGCCTCTGCCAAAATTGGTTTTTTATGGAAGTGAAGGCTATACTCCTATTGTGTTTTGTCACTTTTAGGGAATTTAATTGAAATTCTTCTTTTAATTGACAACACAAATTCAGTTGTTCTAGTTATTTTCTAACATGTTGTGATATTATATTTATTTCTTGTGTTGTGATTAATAAAATCTGTCGGTAATGACGGATATTGATGGATCTTTCTTGAGCCAAGATAGAAGGCAATCCACATCTTTAACATTTATACCATGGACGGCATGGTCGTGTCGGAATTACGAACAAGGTGATTAAACAATTTCGCCATTTTCATTTTTCCACATGTATAGTCAAAATGAAATTACCATTCATCGACATGCGCATCATCAATGTCTTCACTCTAACATCGGCGTCGTCAACGTCTTCACGTTAAAATCGTCAGATGCGCATCGATCATCAATGTATTCACTTTTATCGCGATAATACGCATCATCAATATCTCCACTATTTCTTCGCATCGGAATCATCCATGTTTTCACAATTATCACTGGCTATCAGCGGTCTTCTGGTGCCTTCTTAGTTTCCTAACTTTCTCATCTTTAGCAACAGAAAGTCTTTAACCATTTATGACAGCGAACTAACTTGTATATCTTTATTTTAGCATTAGAGATCACAGGGGAAAACCTCGAGGATTTACTGGCTTATGACGATTTGTTCCTGGATTACTTCAATGCCTTTCTGTCCTTACCGGTAGGTTTTTAAGTTTTTAAAATTTCTTATCTCTATCAGACACAAGAAAATCAAATTTTCAGAATTACACATGTAATTCCGATCAATTACATTTACAATTCATTGATGAATTAAAGAAAAATGTATTTTTCCTATTTTTGTCTCGGTTGTCAAGTAGCTTATAAAAAATGCGCACTGTGCAATTATGACGTCATCGATACTCTCCGATGAAAGGAGGTTAAAAACATGTGCAGTTTTGAGAAGTAGTGCTGGTTTCAAAAAGTTTATTAAATGTGTTCGTGTTTTATTGAATCATTCATGCTGTAAGTTAAACGTAGTAATTTATGGTTCTCTACCTTCATTGAGAATGTAAATATCATTTAGTAGGAAATACCGTTCAATCTTTATTCATCGTTTACCAACTTTCTTTGAGGTCGAGATAAAAATATGTATAATTAATTTGTTAAACTACTCAAGATGTGCCACATTTTACATACCTGGTAATTGGATCTCAATAGCAGATTTAAATCTTATTTGGGTTGTTCTCAGAGAATAGTAAACAATGGATAAGCAGATATTGAATGTGTACATCTTGAAGAGAGATCAGTTCTACCAGAGACATATTCTATATGTTAATATGTTCATGTACAGTGAAGATAATTTTATTTTTTCTCTATATATTTCATTGAAAACAACATTTTTTAAAATCATTGGCAAATGGTCAATTTTTTCCAATTGTAGGTTCCTGGTTCTATACCCACTGAAAGCATAGCATATTCTTTATGTCTCTGTTTGGAGGAATTGTGCTACTTTTGGATCCAGATACTCATACTAATGCTTGTGTATATGCAGTGTATATTGATAAAATTATAACTATATCATAGATACCAAATAGTTTCTAAGTTCTTTTTGTTCACAAGCATGGCATAATAATGCTTAACAGGCACATGCATGTACATGTAGCATCAGGGGGGCCTGGCCCCTCCACTTACTTTGTAGTATAGTAAATGTTCATTTGAGAGAGTGGTCCTCCCTCCCCCCGACTTTTGTTGCAGTATAGTTAAATTAAGGTTAATGTAGTATGTTTGGTAAAAAAAAAAATCCCAAACAAAAACTTTTCTTAACAAATCATGCCAAAATCACATACAAATCATATCAAACTCACGAATTCATGAGTTTGAACTATGATTTAGACATGATCCATTAAATGGATCATACTGAAATCATAGATGACAAATAAGGAAGTATGATCCAGATGTGGTTTGTTTCTGGGGAACGAGTCTGCTATGATTTTCGTGCGATTCTGACATGTGCCATTAACTTAGAAAACAAAGGAACATGAGTTTGAAATGATTCGTTAACTTTAACTGCTAAAAGTTTGTGATTTTGATATGGTTTCTTAACTTTGTCTTTAAACTCCATACGAGTTACACATGATCTGTTAACTTCTCTGTTGAGAATCATGAGTTTTATATGATTTGTTAACTTTGTCAGAATTGGTTGTATGATCCTGGTATGGTTTGTTAACTTTGTCATCTATGATAGGTGAAAATGCAAGCTTTAAAATTCACTCTAGCTTGGAGAATCAAACAAAATGCATATATATTAATAAAAGTCTTATTTAAAAGAAAATAGAAAAATTAAGTTTTAATAATTGAAATACACACAGCATGTACAGGTATAGTTACAAAAACAATAATTTTTTTGAAGTTGAATGAAATGAAATTCATATTTTAATCAGCACACGTGTATTTTGTTTAAATAACGCAGCCAGGATTTTATTAAAACTCTTTCTCTTCATGTAATATTTGCGATCCACTCCCAATCTAACTTTGAGGCATTAGATTAGGATTGGATCACTGGTCAGTTTCAGAGTCATAGTAACCTTGTTATGCAATTCTCCTGCTGGGCATCACGCTGTAGTACAGTGGTTTGCAGCTGATCTAGGTCAGTAAACAAGATGTGCGCGTTTTCTTGTTGCCGATTTAAAAGAAAAGCCTTTGCATCATATAAGCAATAAAAATAAGTGCTGGGCTATTAACTCTATACTCGGTGAGTATAATTCATTAATTTTATTATTGACTTTTTTTAATTTCTAGTTTCTACCAGCAAGTGCATGATTTATTTTTTCTTTGTAAATGTGTAGAAGAGACATAGCAAAGCTTTACATAGATTTGAATTGAAAACTTAATTTAAGCATCAAATTGACCTCCTTGATTCAAATATTTGTTGTACATGTACATGTTAATCGTTATATAAAATGTTTATTTATAAAAATGAAATTCTTTTGCAGCTACCGACATTTCCATCTTCATGATTAACATCTGAGTTGCATTCAAATTACCAAATTCAAAAGACCCGCCTTTGGTGAAGACAAAATTTGTGTACGTAAATAATATTACATTTCAACAATATTATTCTTTTTGTGATTAATCTAATTCTTTTCACTAATGCAATGGGGAAAGTACTTGAATATTTCATATTTTCATGATCTAAAGATAATGATATGTTGATCGATAAATAAATACCACTTTCTCTACGTTTCTTTTCAGGGTGTTTTTCTACACATATAAAGAGCTTATATCAGAGGATAGACTACTTCATTGGGAGCCCTTTCAGTGTTTGTGATTCTGAATAATAGATCCACCACTCTGCTGATTCTGTAGTGAACAAATGTTGTAATTATATGCTTTTGCAGAATCATAAATAAGCAGTGATATCAATGAGTTCCGGATTATTCTTTAAGAAGAATGGATTTCTGTGATTCTGTTCTTATAAAATTCAGTGAATAGTTTGGATAATGTTTTATATTGAAATCGTCATCTTATTAAGGAAGATCATTTGTTGGGATTATATTTATATGACGTCATGGTTCATGTGACATATGTGTATAATATTTTTCTTAATTTTTGGTAACTGAAATTATTTATCAAATATTAAAGAGAACTTTATTGCAAATATCAAAGTGTTTAGTTACATTGTATAAGAAGTAGAATTTTCCTATGAGTTGTTCAATTTAACAGATCATACCAGGATCATGATTTTGATACGAGTTGTTAGCTACAACAGATCATACCAGGATCATGGTTTTAATACGAGTTGTTAGCTACAACAGATCATACCAGGATCATGGTTTTAATACGAGTTGTTAGCTACAACAGATCATACCAGGATCATGGTTTTAATACGAGTTGTTAGCTACAACAGATCATACCAGGATCATGGTTTTCTTGCTAGTTGTTTAGTTTAACAGATCATCTCAGAACCATGATCCATTAGCTCATTTGCATGTGAAATTTTCCTATACCGAAATCATATCAAAACCATGATTTACACATGAGTTGTTAGCATGATCCGATAGGCTGTTTTTTCTGTTTGGGATGGTATGGAAAGAAATATCTGTCCTTTAACTTTTGGAGTCTCATCTCTTATCTGAAAAATCTCCTATACCACTGTAAAAAAAATTTATGAGGCTTTCACAAAATCTGTCTTACATTTGTACCATTGTGACCTTTTATTTTATGTTCTTTGAGATTTCTCATACAAAAACATGGACTTTGCATTTATACTCAGTGGTACCCCATGTGAGTACTAGTATCATTTAGTGAGCTTGGTGGTTACAGTACCTCTATGTGGTTTTCAAATTATCATTGAAAATTTTCCTGTTTACAATGCCAGACTGTCAACATCTGTTTCAATGAGCATTCTCTTATAAATTCCTGAGTAAATTGATTTGGGAATTTTTTTGTAGGTGTTTCCCCAGCCCTTGAGGTACAATCGCCTTACAGGAGACTTTGAGGATGCCTCTAAACATCTGCATAGAGACTCCTCCAGTGTCAGCTCAGAAACCAGTGAGGAGGACAATCTGCCTTATGGCACCACAGACAGCGAGAGAGACAAGCTACTGGAATGGG
The DNA here is from genome assembly GCA_003671525.1 of Saccostrea glomerata. Taxonomy (NCBI): domain Eukaryota; kingdom Metazoa; phylum Mollusca; class Bivalvia; order Ostreida; family Ostreidae; genus Saccostrea; species Saccostrea glomerata. The sequence goes on along the minus strand of PRKT01000106.1, from coordinate 1,118,812 downwards.
CCCGGGAAGAGCGACTACCTCTATTTCTCAGGTAGACATTTAACACTTACCTGTATAGGTAGACAGGAATATTTATCAGGTGTACTTAAGCTTAGGCTTTTATGTACCTGATGATAAAGGTATTCTGAAAGGTATTAAATTATTAAACTGTCATGAACAGAAAAGAGTATTAGAATGTATGCTGTAAATTTAATGTTCCCATGGCTTGAATGCATTTATCACAGACTTAATGATCAGAGATACTGAAGCTATTAACAAAATTTTATTAATGCAATCAATAATGGTGCTTTTTTCTGTCATTAGAACATGTTCATACTTATGTATCTGTAATTTTCAAATCCAAGGGAAAATTTCAGATTGTCTCGTACATTATCTTTTATTACTCTGTAAATTGTTTTGAAATATTCACAGGATCAATACATATACTCTATTTAATACCAGTATTTTAATGGACTGTTAAGGCCAACTTTAGAATAAGGTTTGTTCTCTCTCTCTCCAGACTAAAGATGGAAAAAATAGGTCAGTAGGAAGGAGGGGATTTTCTGAAAAATTTAACATAAAAGCTGATTAAAAAAACACTTTTTTCTGGAATCAGTTCCGGAATCAACCAAACATTTTTAGCTCTACTTGTCAGAGAAGGCACTTAATCACCATCTGAAGTTATATATGTTTTGTATATTCTTGAAAATTTAATCCTCAATTATTTTTATTACAAATTTTTGATTGAATCTAAAATAAATCAAACTAGTTCAAAAATCCATAATTTCTCTATAAACTTATATCAATATATCACTGCATTTTGTTTTGGTCTAAATTACTAAAGGGAGGTTTAACATTGATTCTGACTAGTGTATTTTCCACTAAGATTCAAACTTTGCCTTCTTCTCCCCTGAATATTTAAGAAATAGAGAGTAATCAGGAGTAAATACAGGTAGATTAATGACTGATAGGATTTTTTTGTATTAAAAAAACTTCATTTTAATGTATTTATGACCTTGATATAATTTTTTTGTCACTTTACAGCACACAACTATTCAGGGAATTCAAACTTTGCAAGCTCCTGTTGCGTCCTCTGGATGACAGGTACTCAGCTAGTCGTAACTCCAGTAACCAGCTACGTGGTTACAGTCGCCAGTCAGAGAGTTACGTCTCTAGCCTGAGTAACAGCGCAGATAACAGCGGACATGATGAGATAGACGACGAGGAGATGGCCTCTATTCAGAAAGAATTCCAGAATTCGACTCTGTTTAAATATCAGCGACCAGGAAGCAGGGCCGTCAGCATGCCAATAAAGCTTGATTTTGAAGCAGGTCAATATAAAGCAATTATGGATACTTTTTAAGAGGAATATAATTCTGAAATTCAATGACAGTTTTATAAATAAGCTTTTCTCCATCACCCATAGCTGCAGTACTGTAGCTCTCCAAAAAATACATTGACAGACCGGAGAGCTACAGTGTCACCCATTGATAAAAGTGTATATTTATTCTGCAAGAAAAAGTGCACTGTTTCTCAATTTATTTCTCAGTGTACTTAAGATGTCATCAAAAAATATTTTAAATCTTGTGTTCCTAACATATTTCTTCACTACTTTCACAATTAAACATTTCCCAAAACCGTTTTTAAAACATTTCCTTTGCCTGAAATTGAAACAATAGAAGATTTCGTTTCTTTATAAAACCATTTTGAATCTCAAGACAATTCGTTCCAATGCACTTCAGATGTGACTAGTCCATAAAGCTTTGTTGTAAGTGGTTAGTCATATTTTGATATATCCAGAAACAGTGCACTTTTTATTGTGCAATAAATGTATACTTTTTTCAGTGGGTGGCAATCTGTCTCTCTGGTTGTCCATCCCAATTTTCTCAGACCAGTGAGCTACAGATCTGCAGCTACATGACCCGACACAAATTTTACATATTTTCCCACAAACTTTTATTGCATATTATACCCACCGATTTATTTTAGATGAATATTCCTGTTGTATGTGATTGAATGTTATGAACTTCTATGTGTTGTAGAGTTTTATGTACAAGGGAGTACTGCCACCCCCACTACTCAAGAGCCCCCACCCTCAGAAATTCAACCCAAAAGTGCCTCCCTCAAGAAAAAGTTCAGGTAAACACAGGTTCACATATACATATGTACTTAAACTGATTCCTAATACTAAGATCATCTTATAAATTGTAGCAATAATAATAAATATTGATTTAAAAAAAAAAAAATTACAGTATTAATCGTAAATCCTTTATTTTTGAAGGGAAGTCAGTGATAAAGATGATGAGAGTCCTGTCAGAAAACCCTCTGTGGTGAAGTTTGATCCAGTGACCAGTAAGTTATTATAGAGATTCATTGTTTTAAAATTATGAAAGTTTTCTATTCATTCCTGAACAAAAAGCTTTCTGCATGATGACTGAAATATATGCTAAAGGAATGGGATACATCCTGTAAGTTTATTTATATATGCATGTAGCATGTATATATATAATTGTAGGTATTTTTAACAAGAATATTATATTAAAAAAGCAGGAGTTAGTATTTGTTTTTAACAGAGACTTTAATAATAAATATTTATGAAGAGTTGTGAAGTTGTTACAACTGTCTGCATTGTTTCTACCTTGACAGGTGATGTGAAAAGTAAGCGTTCAGCTCACAAAGAGAAAAGACAAAAATCAGAGGCTGAGGAAGCGTTTCTGAGACATGCTAGGTAGGAGTTTTTGTATACATATTCTATTATTAGTTTAGGAGGGGAAGGCTCATTTTGGGAGTAAACTACCAAGTTTTTCTCTCTCTTGCAGAGTTCTGTCAGCACCTCTGAATTATGCGGATTACATGCGACACCCAATGTTTGGGGACTTTGACTTCCTGTTTGGGGAGGATGAACCTGATCCTGATGGTAGAGTGTACGTGTCTTTTCAAGATGAACATGCAAGTGAGGAACAAACAGAAAACGATGTCAAAAATATGGAGGGGAGACTGAAAATGTCTCTCCAACAGCTAAAGGAACAAGTGCTAGGAAAGGTGAGAAAATAGATATAAAATTAGAAGGCATTTTGTTAGCAAAATTACAGAATTTTTTTTTCTAAAATGCGCAAGTATTCAAAATGTTCAATGATTATAGAATATGTAAAGGGAAATAACTCTAACTCATTATCACCATATTCAAGTACAAAGCAGTTCTTGCTACATGGATAACCTTTCGTTTTTCTAGCAAAACAGTATGGAGGGCTTTAAAGAGTTTTTGTCAGATACAGCAGGTATCCATCTCCTTAACTTCTGGTTAGACTGTGAGTACTTCAAAGATGCCATGGAAAACTTTGATGAAATTGTTAATATGGATATCAGGAGTAGACTATATAGGTTGGTTATGGATAAATATCTCATTTTGTGATTTTTCTTTTTGAGGGTTAAATATTTTTGAGAATTTTTTTGTCTTTATTAAATAAAATCACTTTAAAAAAAGGTTTAATCTAAATATATATTATTCAAATTTAGGGACATCCAAGACAAGTACAAGATGAACTTAACGGAGGAAGCACGAGATCAGATAACTAAGGCCTCTCGTAATTCCTCTCTCAGTCATACAGTGTTTATCCGTACCCAGTACGACGTCCTACGGAGATTACGTGCCTACTGGGTCCCTCGCTATCTCATCCATATGGAAAGGTTAAGAGAACTCAGGTAGCTAAAAGAAAAGATAATTATTACTATAAAAATGAAAGAATATGAAATTTAGTCTTCTTCTAAGAAATACAATGTAGAACTTAGTTAGGTAGCAAGGAAAATAATTCATTAGATAAAATGATAAGCAATCTAGTTCTCTATCTAAAAGTGAAAAAAAAATTATTGTGATAAATTTTATGAAATTATTTTGTTTTAATAATGGTACTGAAAATTCTCTTTGATTTCTTCTGCCTAACAGATGACAATTATGTTAACATTTGAGCATTTTCTAATTTTTATATGGCTGACGATATTGCATGAAGCAGAAAAAAAAATTATTATGTAATGTGGGAATTTTCTGTAATATTTTGCTTTGTAATTTCTATTTACAGGGATATTGGAAATATTATGGGTATCAAAGGAATCAAAGTAGATAACTCCATGAGGAAAATAACGCCTTTCCTGCCATCCATCTCTCTAGTCAACTCAATGCCAGTACGTCCTGACGATGTCTTAACATACTCCAAAACCAAAAGCTGGGACTTCCTCAGTCGTGGTGGAAGGAAACTGGACTCAAGGATATCTTCTGCCAAATTAAAACCAGCTCTTCATCCACCCTCACCAGTCCAGTAAGTTAACTCACCCACCTTCACCAGTCCATTAAGTTATCTCATCCATCTCACCTGTCCAGTAAGTTATCTCATCCATCTCACCAGTCCAGTTAGTTATCACATCCACCCTCACCTGTCCAGTTAGTTATCTCATCCATCTCACCAGTCCAGTTAGTTATCTCATCCATCTCACCAGTCCAGTTAGTTATCACATCCACCCTCACCTGTCCAGTTAGTTATCTCATCCATCTCACCAGTCCAGTTAGTTATCTCATCCATCTCACCAGTCCAGTTAGTTATCACATCCACCCTCACCTGTCCAGTTAGTTATCTCATCCATCTCACCAGTCCAGTTAGTTATCTCATCCATCTCACCAGTCCAGTTAGTTATCACATCCACCCTCACCTGTCCAGTTAGTTATCTCATCCATCTCACCAGTCCAGTTAGTTATCTCATCCATCTCACCAGTCCAGTTAGTTATCACATCCACCCTCACCTGTCCAGTTAGTTATCTCATCCATCTCACCAGTCCAGTTAGTTATCTCATCCATCTCACCAGTCCAGTTAGTTATCACATCCACCCTCACCTGTCCAGTTAGTTATCTCATCCATCTCACCAGTCCAGTTAGTTATCTCATCCATCTCACCAGTCCAGTTAGTTATCACATCCACCCTCACCTGTCCAGTTAGTTATCTCATCCATCTCACCAGTCCAGTTAGTTATCTCATCCATCTCACCAGTCCAGTTAGTTATCACATCCACCCTCACATGTCCAGTTAGTTATCTCATCCATCTCACCTGTCCAGTAAGTTATCTCATCCATCTCACCAGTCCAGTTAGTTATTTCATCCATCTCACCAGTCCAGTTAGTTATCTCATCCATCTCACCAGTCCAGTTAATTATCTCATCCACTTCATTAGTCCAGTAAGTTACTCACCCACCCTTGCCCTGTCCAGTAAAGTATCTTGTCCCCCTTCACCACTCCAGTAATTTATTTATCTACCCTACCTGTCCAATGATTAACTTGTATTTATTCAAATTTAAAATGAAATATTTATGAATACATGTATTTCTGTTATCCCTGCAGATTGACTAAGGACAGATTTTTAGTTGCCTTGACATCAGATAAGGTGGCAGGTGGTCCATTTCAGAGATATCTAGAGAAGTAAGTACAGCTTGTATTTATAGGAAATTTGGGTATCACAATTTCAACTGCAGATTTCAACTGAACCTACTTGTACTTAAAGACGAATGTATATGTCCTGTAGACCATTAACTGAGAAAACATATCAATCTAATGTTGATTGTGAATACACTGTATCTTGGTTTTTATTTTAGAATCATATTTGTGAACTACTGCTTTGATTATATAAACTTTGGTGGATATGACTGGTCATTTTGAATGACAGGTTATGAGACTGATAATACATGTATACTTCTAATAATTTGATGGCAGGTTTACCTGCATCATTCATTGATTATTAAATGTCTTTTTACTTATCTTTACTCACTGTGTTATTTCCCCCTCAGACAGGAGGACAAGCGACTGTTATCCTGCCTGCTGTTCTGGCTGGACGTGACGGATTACGGTAAGGAGGAGGACAGATCAGCTGATCGACTTCTCCGACTCTGTCATGCCTGGAATATCTACAACTCCTACTTCCCGGACGGTTCACACCACCCAATAGGTGAGACTGCATGGGGGACACTTACCGGAACATTCTCATGTGTTTTATAAAGCAACTATAGTTAAACAGGTTCTTTTTAGCTTTTATGATTTGATTTTTACTGCAATTTGTACATGTACTAATTGTTATGTGGATCTTCTTATTTAGTTCTCTTTCACTATATGTTTAAAAATACCTGATAACTTTGTCCTAGACAGACACTTGAAAAGAGATTGCATATGAGTGTTTCATGACCTTAAGATGAGGTCATGTTAAAAACTTGAAGGTCACCTCATAGGGACTGGAGATTAAAATTCCTTTTTTTAAGCCACATCAGGCCATGAATTGTAGAGGTTCCCTAGACATAGAGTCTGTAGTGTATTTTTAGCATTGCTAAGCAATTGTCATTTTGAAATGGGGAATTCAAGTTTCAATGTTGACTAATTTAAGTTTAATATGCAGAGCATGGAAATTTCATTAGAATTACCTGGTAAGTTTTTTGTTCTAATATAGATATTAATGCATTAGTATTCCTCAATCTTTACATGCATGGAATTAGGTTTATTTAATTGTTTTATTAGGTCAGTGGATTGTTCATAAATTTGGCATTTGATATGTAAAAGTACTGGTAAGAATAAACTGATCAGATTAGTTAAGTTAAAATTCAGGTTTTATACAAGTTAATACTAATCCATAGAATATAATGTTTAGTTGTTTTAAGGGTATTACACAATGAAAGTAGATTATATTTTACTTTGGTGCTCCAGATTGAAAAGTTAAGCTCACAGACTTTGCAGAGATTTTAGTCCTCTTGAATTTGAATTAATATTGAGAGATACCTATGTTTCATGTTATACTTTCATCAGTTGGACCTTGAATTTGAATTACTGAATGTAGCCTGCATGAGTCAGTTGCTACATTAATATTGAGAGGTAACTGAGTTTCTTGTTGTATTTTCATCAGTGGGACCTTGACTTGAGTTCCTGAGTTTCGTGTTGTATTTTATCAGTGGGACACCTATATATGCTTATTTTTCTAGGAGCCCCTGATGTAGAGAAAGCCAGGCTCCACCAGACTCTGCTCAGTGCTAAAGACTTTGTGGAAGCCAACATTTTTATACCTGCAAAAGCTCGCATTGTTAATATATTGGAACAAAACTGGATTAATTATCTGAAGGAGGATTTAAAAACATTTTTGGAGTGAGTGTTACCATAATTTGTCATTGTTATAATTATCAGAGACTGGATTAAAACAGTAGAATTCAGTTGGTATTTCCTGTATTAGGATTATTACAGTTTATTCTTCAATCATAGTATTACATGTATATTGATTTTTTATTGCTATCTGTTTTCGTGCGTCGTGTGTTGTGTGTTATGTGTCGTGCGTTAACATTTGAACATTTTCATCTTCTTCTCTGCAACCACTGAACCAATTTCAACCAAATTTGGCACAAAGCATTTATGGGTGAAGGGAAACAAAAATTGTGAATTTCATGGTCCCTGCCCCCCTGGGGCCTGGGGGATGGGGCAAAAACCACTAAAATTAATGCAATCTTTAAAAATCTTCTTCTTTACTCCTGGACATCAAGCAGTCAAACTGTTTGCATAATTGTAATCAGCATTGAGTCCTCTATCAAAATTTTGAAATTCATGGCCCCCTGGGTCAGGGGTTCTAGTGCTAGGGCGGGGCTTAATAAGTATATAGTGAAAATGCATTATTTCTTTTAAAATCTTCTTCTCTGCTACTGGGTATTAAATAAACCAACTAAGTACATAGTTATGATGAGCAAGAGTGCCTCTACCAAAATTGTGAATTTTATGGCCCCAGGGTCAGGGGTTCTGGTGTTAGGGTGGGGCTCTATTGATTATATAGTGAAAATACATGAATTCTTTGAAAATCTTCTTCCCTGCTCCTGGGTACATGTATTACATAAACTAACTAAGTGCATAGTTATGATGAGCAAGAGTGCTTCTACCAAAATTGTGAATTTTATGGCCCCAGGGTCAGGGGTTCTGGTGTTAGGGCGGGGCTCTATTGATTATATATAGTGAAAATACATCAATTCTTTGAAAAAAATTCTTTTCTGCTCCTAGGAATGAAATAAATTAATTACATAGTTATGATGAGCAAGAATACCTCTTCCAAAATTTCGATTGTATGGCCCTAGGGTCAGGGGTTCTAGTGATAGGGCGGGGCTCTATTGATTATATAGTGAAAATACATTAAATCTTTGAAAGTATTCTTCTCTGCTCCTGGGTATTAAGCAGATGAACTACATATATGGTTATGATGAGCAAGGGCGCTAATCTTCCACAATTGTGAATTTCAAGGCCCCAGGGTCAGGGGTACCACAGGGGTGGACTGTACTTAAATACCGAAACTGGATGAATTGTTTGAATTCTGCTCCTTGGTATTTATCAAATATTTTTGTGAAAGCAAGAGTGCCTTTTCAAAAATTGTGCAATGTGTGTATCTAGGCTTAAGGGTCAGGGGTTCATGTGTGATAGGGACATTACTGATTATTGCTGAATATTACTGATTACTTGAAATGCATTTTTTGTTCCCCTACCCTGCCTATGGGTATTAAGTAAACAAACTAAGCAACTGCTAAGTGTATTGTTATGATGATCAATGGTGCCTCTTTCAAAATTGTGAATAGCATAGCATCTGGCTTAAAACATGAATCAAATTCAATCACTGGAAAGTTGGTGCATAATGCTCAGGTGACCTATAAGGCCCGTAGGCCTCTTGTTTAACTTTTTATAGATGCTGTCAATTTATTATCAAAATTTCAATGAAACATCTTTTAACAATTTTAAAACCTGAGATTTCCAGGTATATTGTCTATGTATCAATTTCTCATTTTACAAAATGAGAGAAACCTAAAAACATTTTGTCCAGTTATTTGAAGAAAAGACTGACTACTGAATGCAGTCTCTAGAATACTGTTTGTGTTTTTAGTGCTCATGTTCGAGATGGTGCCTTGAGTCCCCCCGAATCTGCTGATGTCATAGACATTGTGGTCACCAATGATGAGTTGATCATCACTCGACCCGACCCATGGGTCAAAAGGTCAGTATCCAGAAAAAACAGATAGGGAATTAAAAATAAAATATACTGGTAAAGAAATAATAAATTTTAATGAGAAAAACATGGCATTTTTTCATGTGTTTCATGCAGTTGGGGGGAAAAAATTAAAAATGTACAACAGTGTTTGGAACTCAATAAAAAATATGCTAACAGACATGCTAGGGCTAACGGCAAAGAAACTAAAAATCAGTATGCAAGAACTGATCTGCTAACTTGTTTTTTCTATGTGACTAGGATCTATAGACAAAAGAGTTCTTCCTATTGGCTTGTTACATTTTGCATAGTATAGACAGATTTATCAATGTAAATTTTTAATTGATCAAAAATTCTGCATGTCCAACCATGCAGGCATGCTGTTTTTCTAGTTAAGAAGGGGGGGGGGGCTTATTTCAAACACTGATATACATGTACAGATTGTGTTTTTACTGTGTAGATTGATGATGTAATTTTTGTTGGTAACTCTATTGCTATATATAGAAGGGAGGAGGAGGAGGTCCCAGTGTTAGTGGAAGAAGAGAGGTATATACAATAATATACGCAATCTGAATCTGATAATTCACGCATCACAGCTGATACCAATGGCTGCATTGTATATACAGTGTATATTATATATCCAAACTGACACCACAAAATTACTCAACAAATGTGTGTGATGACTGCAGGATTAATGCACAAAAAAGCAATGACAGCTAAATTGTCACCTAAGTTTATATTAGGGGTATAAAGTCTTAATCTCAGTTAATCACCATTTTCATGGAGTTTTGGTGAGAATGTAAGAAATATATTGCTGTTGCTTGTTATCACTTGCTGGCCACAAATGCTTTTGTTTGCTGCACAAACTGATGTTGGTAATTTGGGATTTCAGATCGACAACGTCAGGGCGCTGTACCCAATTTTCTTTTGTAAAGAGAAAGAAGTGGGTATATCAGGAAGTTAAATACCCCTGTTTTGCTTAAGTCCTTTGTTCCATTTAACAGTGATTCCCAATCATTTTAAAGTAACAAACTGAATTCCCTTTGTATAGAAATTTTGTCAAATTTAATGAATTTGTCCTAGATGTTTTGAACTAACAATTATAAATTACGAGTGCATTATGTTTTTAATGAGTTATACCTTTCCCTTATGCTTCTAACATTAATACTGCTGTATCTCCTTCCAATTATATGTTTCTTTTGTCAAGAGTTTATGTTTAATAAGTATGAATTAATTTTTAGTTGATTTGTAAATTTCACTTGAAAAACTCTTCAGGCAAATACTGAATCATCTGTCAATAAATTATTAATTGAACTAATTACCAATATGAGAATTTCCATTTTCATAGTTATATAGGTTAGAAATGTCAGAAGACCCAGTTTAGATCAATTTTGCAATCTTAACTAATTCCATTTATCTAGATTGATTATTTTAATTGACCCATCTTTCAATTTAATCTGCTATGTGTCAGAGATCTGTCCTGGATTAAATAGTACCACATCACAGAGTTTTACAGCTATTTAATCTTTGCAGTCAATTTAAATTGGGTCCTTTGTTTTTGTTTGCTAAGAATGATACTATTTTGATGTTTGGAAATATATGTCAATGCATGTGAGGATAGATTGAATTTCTTTTTCCCATGGATTTGTTCTGTAGATGTAAGTGTAATGTAGATCAACATTGAAATGTTGGATTCTGATCTGATCATGCATATTTAGTTGTGAGATGTGTTTAAGAAGTAATTTCCAGTAGGAAATTTTGTACTACATTTCTATGGAATGCAGAGGTTCTATGGAACAGTGATAATTGATTAAATCTGGTGTTTAGAATTCCCACCACAGACTCGGAGAGACAAGCTAGACTAAGGGCTGCACTGAGGTCTGCTGATCTACTCGGACCCGAGGAGAGGGCAGAAAGGAGGGCAAAGGCCAGGGCCAAAAGGAAAGAAATGGAGAGGGAGAGAAAGAAGGCAATACGTGCAGCTTATCGTAGAGTGAGGGAGGCCAAAAGGAAGAAAGAACCAGAGGTAACAAATAACAACATCCAACATTTTTAGAAAAAAAATTTCATGGAAAAACTGTCTATCGAAAGTAAGTAATTTTTTTTTATTAGAATAATGCTGAATATGATTTATAATGTGTTCATACAGAAGGAAGATGAGGAGGATATGGATTTTGACATTGACGGGGAAAAGAAACCCTCCAAACCTCCCCCTCCATTTGTTGACATGCTCCACAATAAACAGTGAGTCACAAAGTACCCATATCATATGTGCATCATAGGAACCCAGGGGTTTTCTGTCCGTTACACTACAGTGTAATGGAGAGAAAACCTGTGGGTTCTGGAAGGTGATGCCATATCAGTATTTCTCAGGTGAATTGGGTGATTGATGTCTTTAACTATATTTCTTTTCCTGAAGAATCATGCTCAATTTCAAGAAGAGCCTTGCTGAGTTAGAGGACAAAGATAGGGCTAACATGGTGTATATGTATTTTGACATCGAGAACTACCTGAATTTTGGCAACAGTAAGAGTGAGGTCAAGAAGAAAGATAGCCATGCTCAGATGTTGTACAAGTAAGTCAAAGGGGGAACATGTATAAAATATACAGGTAAACAAGATGTGTTTGTGAAACACTATGCACCCAGCAACAACAAAGTTCGAAAAAGCTATTTTTAGCATATAGGTCACGGTCAAGGTCACTCGATCATTATCCTTGCTGTCATTTGAAATCACGTAATTAGTGGAGTATGCATACCAAATATGAAGTCTCTATCTCCTATGGTTCAAAAGTTATGGCAAAAGTTGAAAAAGCTATTTTTAGCATATAGGTCAAAGTCAAGGTCACAAGGTCATTGACCTTGGAGTCAGATGAAAGTGCTTAATTAGTGAAGTATGCATACCAAATATGAAGTCTCTATCTCTCATGGTTCAAAAGTTATGTCAGAGGTTAAAGTTGACACCAGACAGACAGAACAAAAACAATATATGCCCCGAATAAATTTGGGCGCATATAATACAAAGAAAATATAGGTATAAATGGTATACAATTAATACTGGGAGTGCTCAAAGACAATTGTGTAAAATTTCTTTAAAAAAAATTAAAAGTGAATAGCTATTGTCAGCTACATGCTTGCTATATAGTGAATATTAATAAAAATTATCTTTCATCAAGAAGACAATTTCTGTTTTATGTGTGAGTGAAACTTTGGATTAACTTGCAGTTACTGTTAAAATGTTTAGCATATTCCTGAAAATAAACTGTGTGATTTTTACAGAACTTATGTAGATGCTCAAGGGAAGAAGAAAGTCAATTTTAGTGAAAAATTAAGCTCCAAAATGTCTGACAGACCCAAATCCCCCATCATCAAGGAAATGCAGCATTTTATTTTGCCAAAAATAGAGGAGTCATTTAAAGCCTATATTATAGTAAGTACACGTATGTCTAAATTGAATTCAAGAAAAATGTTGGAAGTTGAATTCTGAATCAGTTGCATGCATTGCATATTTTCAACAATGATATAAAAGTTCTTAGAACCCTGCAATGATGAATGATCTTTAAGTTCATGACACTACTACTGTTGTTTAAATTACATGTTAATTGAAATAAAATTATATATGTAAAATCTGTAGTATCAGTAATACTTCTTATCGAAACAATATGTTAGTAATTTTGAAATTTTTCAACTCTTATTAGGCAAGATAAACAAATGAGATTTTAAAAATGAAATTTGAATAATTCTGTAATCAAAACGACCGCTCACTCTGAGATATAATCTTAGTATTCAACAGGATACCTGGGATTTTGTTACTGCATATCATTTTGCTATAAGAATCTCATTTTGTAATAGGAAAAAGCTAATGAGCACGGAATGGAGCCCAGGGAGTTTGCCAGTTTGTCACAAGCAGAATTATCATTACGCATGGGAACGGACGCCTCCTTAATGGGTGGGGCATGGAAAAAAGGACGCAAGGGCAAGGTAGGGGCAGCATAGAGCAGCATAACTAAGGCTGGGTCATCTCAAAAATCATTATGTAGATTAAACTAGATATGATAGTCTATGAACTGTATTGGTTTCTGGTTCTTCCTAGGCATTGAATAAATCAGTAATGGATCTGGGCTATGTTATTTAACATGGGTAAAAAGGAAATAATGCCTATATATGTATAAACAAATCAAAACTTTACCACATCACTCAAACAATTATAATGGTGTTTGTAGCTAGAATAAAAACATATGTTTAGATGTTTTTGCAACACTCATTGTTTACAATTATTAAGCTAATGTATCCAGGTGTTAGGTGCTAACAATATTCTGTTCCGCACACAGTTTTTTCTACTGGTAATTTTATATAATGGCAGTTTATGCACTGCAATAGTTTTACCACAACCCACTATCATTTTTGAAATCCACTGTTAGGATGATGAAGAAGATATGGACTTTGATACTGATGGGCAGAAAGGGTTTGAAAATGGTAAAAAATTTAGGGAAATGGAATTTGGCCCTGGGGTTACAGTAAATTTTCTAGAACATGATATGAAACGGCAAAACGGACAGAGGCGAGTTCGCTTCGCTAAAACTGATGGCTACTATGACCATGATTCAAGTGGAATGCAGGTATTCAATGGAATGATTCTAATCATGTGGAATGCAGGACTGATTTTATAAATCCTAACATTGGAAGCCTAAAAAATATTTACCTGAAATTACACATAATTGATGACTGCTTCAATTTTACTCATCAAAATGATTTTTGTTATTAAATTTAATTAATTAACAAGTTTGCAGCAATGATACAATACAGCTTCATTGTGATTTTGTTTTGTGCATGGTGACTATAATAAGTATGCTTCATTGATTTGTTGAAAAAGAATTCAGATAGATTGTGCTTATGAATATACCTTATAAACTAAGTCAGTGCATGTTTTTGAGTGTTTGTGTCTTATGATTTTTTAGAATTGAATTTAGAGTTCAATATTTTATCATAAATTAAATTAAACATATTGTAACTGAAGCAATTACTTTTTAATACTTAAATTCTCAAAGGGACCAGAGAAGCCTGTAAGTTATGAGCATTTCAAACTCTCTCCTGTTTCAATATCCTTCTAGTTTCTGGATTTTATGCCCCTCCTTCTCTGTACATATATTCATTTGTACTCTTTGAAAATCTGTTTTTTTCTATTTTTTAGAACATGTTTAATATTTTAAAGAGCATATAAATTTATTTGAACTTTGAAGTGTATATGATATCTTTTTATATACATGTACACATGCATATCTATATCATTTATTTAATATTAATTAATATACACTATATATTATACGACATATATTTTTTATATACTATTATGAATCTTTATTACTCAGGAATATTCTTGATTCATAGATTTAAATAAAGGTACATCTGTAAATATAATAGTTTAAGGATAAAATATAAAATTTACAATTTCATTTTTTCTAACCTGTGAGGCAGCAAGTCAATATAATTAAAACTTTATATATCTGGCTTTATGAATTTGGATCAAAACCAGGATGAAAAGCTCAAGTGAGCATTTCTGAACAAATTTTGTTTTGTCATCTGTTAAATTCTTCATATTTTTGACTTGCCCGAGAACCATTATATCAACTTCAACCTTTGTAATAAATAAAGCATCCTTTGGATTTGTCCAAATGAAGAAGGCAGCACACTGACTCTTTCAAAGTTCAATGAAATAATAAGGCAAACTTTTCAAAATTGTGTTTTTACATATATTTTTAAAATTTTCAAATTTGGATGCAGGTGTTAGACTAGGGATTAAATATATACATATATTAAGTATTAGAAAAGCCAAGTCAATGTCAGAGATGTTCATCAAGTAGACTCAGGTGAACATTGTGGCCCCTCAACTTCTTGTTAAGCAAAACTTTTTTTAATGCTGCCTAAATCTCAAATAGAATATGTTTTGTTTTGCATGTGGTATTTCTTGTTTGATTATAATTAAGTCAAAGAATTATGGAGGTTATGTTTAATTTCAATCTAACAGACTAAGTGTGACATTAATTTTAACAATTAAATGAACAGTAAAAAAAAAAGGTCTTAACTACTATATGAGAATATAATTTTCAAATTTTTATGAAGTTTTTAAATGCTTTGATTCATTAGATTTAGCATTTTTATTTGAATTCTTCAGTAGAGTAGATGTTTTTTTATATTTTTACATGTTTTGCTTTGTACTTCATATCAATAACTTTTCAATGAAAGCTTATGGTATCATACATAATATATATATAGGACGAAACGACATACACAGGTACAAGTCGAGACCATTCTTCATCCCAATTTGATGAGCTGCCGTCCTCTAAAATGTCACACAGGCGCGGGCGAAGGTCAAAGGTAGCTCGGCTTGAACTAAATGGAGCTGCTCTAATGCATGCATATTAACTGCTTATTTACTTGCGACAAGAGCTTAACCTGAAATAGGTGCATGATATTTTAACATCTTCCTGCAAAAGGAAGGCATGATATGAAGGAGTGCAGAATTTATAGATACTGATGATGAGTTTGGAGTTTAAGAATATAGACGCTGGTCTTTAAAGAAGACACCCCCTCTCCTCCCATTACAAAAGAAATGCATGCGATCACAATATATAACATTAGACCACATATTTTCTGTAGGTTGATTTACAAATGCATGTTTTAATTCCCTTGTACTCTGTAGTTCTTCTAAGCTTCTAGCAAATTTGAAGACAAAACACTTATTTCTGCTTTTTGTTTGCAATACACTAGCATTTTATAATGACTGGACAACATGTGTATGTTTTTATTACTTGAATTTCATTCTTCTTTGATAAAAGCTCAAAAGGATTCCATCATTTCTTGTTTCATTTATTTATTTTTAAAATTGTCAAGTTGGAATTTCATATTTGGTCAAGCTAGGTCATATAAACAGGCCAAAGATGAAAAAAATTGATTGATTGATTAATTATGTTTTACGCCTAATCAGCCATATATCGGTGATAAAAAAAAAAACAATTGCAAGTATTAATTATTATGACTGTGTTTCCCAAAGAAATCTTGCTTTGTTATTAGTTATTCATTGATCAGATCCTATGGTTTTATGAAGCATTGATGAGGATAAAGGAGGAAACTTTACAAATTAAGTGACTTTTAATTTGTGTCATTGACAAAGAGTACCATTGCAGATAGTGATTATTAGTAGACTGTAGATACATGTATTACATATAAGTCACAATGTGTATCATCAAAAGAATAGCATGCATGCATTTATACAATATTAAGGTGAATTACCATAGTTCTAACACTGAATATAAGAGGAGATTTATTGATATAAGCATCGTATTAAGTATCCATAACTGATGTGTGACACTAATAATGCAATTTATACAGATTATTGAAGATTTTGCGAATGTAATTTAAAAATTAAAATTGAACATGGTGCATATGTTTTTAAAGAATCAATTAAGGTATTTGATAAATATTGGAGGAATAAACAAATGGAGTACCCTGAATGTTAATTTAATGAATCCTGATATAGACATATTTTGTTCCTCTGTACAGACTGGCCGTGCTCAGCCTAACAAGGAGGATAAGGATGAATTCTTTAAGGCCCTGAAGCAGTCCGCGGGGGGTCACCTGACACTGCCCATGTTGTTCTTCTATAAATATCTCCTGAAGCACGGTGAGGAGGACGGGTGTCCACTGATTGACAAGGACCTCTTCTTCTACATAGAAGTTCAGAAATTCAAGGTATGTGTTCACAGCTTAAGAAGAGGAATCTCTGATTCCTGAAATTAAATATAATATCTCTGTATTAAATTTGGACAATATTTTGGACAGAAAATGAAGCAATAATTTGAAGAAACGCAAGTTGAATGTATTAGGGCAAATTTGAGACAAATTATTGTGGACTTTTGAAATTTTCAAGAATAGTGAAATAACGATTGTAGAATTATCTATTTTTGCCAAGATTCAGTTTTACTTTAACGAAGGCTTCAGGTTTATGTGGCGAAAAATAAGTTTATGAAGAAGGTTCATGAAGAAATTATATTCTTGCTCAAAAAAAAAATGCATTTCCTCTGCAAAGAATGAATAAAAGAATTTTTATCAGGATGCAAATCATGCCCACTCAGATGAGGAGCTTTTAAGAAAGAAAGTGCAATCCATTATGGAGTGTTTTCTTGATTCTGTGACTAGTCCCACATTGCAGGTAAGCTTTTGAGAGGGTATATAATGTTATTTATTGAAAATCTTAACATTAAGCCATGTACCCGTGTTAATTTTGGCTATCTCATAAATTTCTAAATTATCTTCCATTTGTGAGCAGAAAAATCTTTTCAGGATAAGGTATCTATATCTAATGCATGTATATTGTGTTTAACTGTATGGCTAAAAAATATATAAGTTGACTAAAGTCTCTGTATTTTTAAATGTGGTAAACAGATTGACATCTCACCACAACTTCAAGAGAAGACCATAAAAGCAGCTCAGAGATACCTGGCAGGCAAAGATGTGGTGCCGAGTTTGTTTGACGAGGCACAGTTTGCTGTGTTCAAAGAACTTCTTCCATACTGGGCCGGATTTAAACGCGGCTTCCAGCCGCCGGATGATCCAGCCAAGAGGCCAGGTAAGACTGGATATGTTTCCACATGTCATGTTATTGTTATTGCTTCTCTTAAAGTCATAAAACCAGTGTATTATTAATCACAAACTGTTTATATAAAGCATCCTCCAATTCCATGAGTTTTAAGGGAATGTGTGAAGCATATTCCAAGGAACAGTTGGTTTTGTATGTTGGCGCCAAATGTCACAGGTGGTGAAAAATATATTGACTTTTACACATCTGTGAATCCGTTGATACTTATACAAAACTTGGACATACATTTCAAGTATTTTAGTTGATAATTATCATTACCACGATAACCTGTAAAACAATTTTTTTATGCTTGATTTTTTCAATTTTCAGTGACAAAATACCAAAAGATGTTGAAGAAAAGGTTGGATGGTATAGAAAATTATGAAATTCCAAAGGAAGATTTCTCTTTTCCTCCAATACCGGATGGCTCTATTGCTGCTTACACATTTTCCCTGTCTGATGGGGTCCGTTGGAGGGTAGGTCATTCAAAGCTTGTTTATGCATTATATTCAAGAATTTTAGTACATAATATTTATATGGATTTTATTTACTTGGATTTTAATATACTACCCAGATAATATATATATATCACACCCAAACATTTACACTGAAGTGCAGTCCTTTTTCACAATTCATATTGAATGAATTGAGAGCATAATAATCACTTAATAAATTATGATAACTTGTAACAAATATTTTTTTATAGATAACAGATAACAGAATCAGTAACTTACTAAATTCAGATATTAATTTCACACTTACACCACAAAATAGGATATCAAAATATAAGTGAAGTCGTTTTGTAGCTGAAAACGCCAACTTCAGACATTGATGAAGAAGAAAGACAAAGTACACAAATGAGTCAGGAAATTGATCAAAATAAAGATAACGATGACATTGATGACGATGAAAAGGCGTCTATGTGTGGGTATTGGTCATGTGACCATATAGTCACATGCTTGAAGCTGCCGTGAAATGATTTATCGTAGGCTACAGATGCAGATGTCATATCTCTGAATTATCTGCTTTGTATGGCATTTTGCAAAAATTTAGAGCTATGTTGATTTACTTTATTCAAATCTTGATCCTTCCCTTTTTTTGTAGGCTATCTGAATTTTGCTTTCAAATGTACATGCAGTGTGTTTGTTTTCCCCTGATTGGCAAAATCAGAACTTATAAGCAATATGTTAATTAATTTGTAAAAGTTTTTCACTATATTTTCACATGTATTAATGGTAACATGTATATTTTAATGCGAGATATTTTGAGAATAGGAAGAAGTTATTATAAGCTTTTATATTCTCATTGTTGCTGTGGGTGCAGGGAAATATGCCACGGTGCCTGATTTAAAAGGATGGGAAAATATAAAATGCTTGAACTAGACAAAAGTCATGAATACAATGCTTCGTTAATCTGAAGGATACTTTAAGTGCATGAATATCTAACAGAAAACGTTAAGGGCATTAAAATATAGACAAATAATGTAAGTTACTACATGTACATGTGTTAGGTTTATGGGACCAAAAATTACTAACAATTCAGGGTTGATTTTTAATGTTAATTTGCTCTGATACTAGTCAACATAGCATATATAGTGTAGGGAATGTTTAATGTATGTATATGCTTCAATTTATCAGGGAAGTCATGTATAAACTGGGTACACGGGGTTTGTTGTGGCGTCAAAAGTACTGCTTATTAGAACTGATTGGAATGTTGGCATGGTCCAAGTACATGCAGACGTAACAGTATGGTGTAAAGTGGACATAATTTTTTGGACTTGTTATAAATGACACTGTTGAGTGTTGATTAATGATCAAATACATGTACGTGTATATCTTGAAAATTAGTCCTCTTTTTCAGAAATTGTTATGCACATTGCCACTAGACAATTATATAAGTGATTCCAAAGAGTTTTATGCATTCTTGTGAATTAATTTATTGCAAAGCTAGATGAATACATGTACAATATTGAGAATGTCCACTTTATACCCTTATGAAATTAATATCTAACGATTTAACTTACCCAGAATGCAATACTTTTACAGAGAGAAGGAGTGAGGGATTTGGTATGTGTAGATGTTCATGGTGTTGGCTTAACTTAATTCTTTTGGGTCAATGTTTAGTCAAGCATTTAAACTTAGCACTAGACTCTGTTAGTTTATGTTTAATTGCTTGGTCAATCATATCTGACCATTCATTGTTTAATTAACATTTTTAATTGCTTTTCATTTAACTTTTATTTCTCTCCTCTATTTATGTAGGATGAGCAGGTAAGAAAATTCAGGTCATCCGAAATTTTATACCTTGGAGGAATTGGTTGCAATATTATTGGTCAGAATGAAAAATGAAATTGCACTTCGGTTACTGAGTTCACAGATCGGGAAAAATCTTTCTTGAGGTTTTCTTATCTGCATGGTTTAGGTGTTCCTGTGGTATCAGTTGTGGACTTTTTTTTGAAATAGCTAACATATGTGTTTATATTGTTACATACTTTATATATGTTGAAAAAGGAGCAGCAGGCTCATTAATATAAAGCGAGAAAGTATCCAGCCATAAAAGGAACAAAATGACCAGCATTTTTAAATCATCTTGCAAAAGAATATATCTTTAATATTAAAGTAGGATGACACTTCAAATTACTTAATATACAAGGGGCATTTCAAAAGTTCTGGCAACTGTTTAATAAAAAATTAACTGTTTCACGGAAATTATTGAGTTTGATATCATTTAAAAGATCAGAAAAATAAACACATATTGTGATGTCACAGTCTAATTTTTATGACGTTATAACTCGGAAAAGACTTTTGTACATTTTATTCGTAAATGGTAAGAGTCCTGTTACTCAAAATATATTCGTTGAAAACTGCATTAATATACGTCAGTTTTATACAGAACATGTTTTATTCATACAATTGAGAGCTACATAAAAGACCAAAAATCCAGCCATATCATGTAAAAAAAAATCTTAAATGAATGTCGATGATAGCATTACTGGACATAAACCATGCTAGTAAACAAACCATACAATGAAATATGGAATTGCTGATAAACAGTACCATAGTCCTAATTCTATCTCTTTGCAAATTAAAATTTTCTTTGAAATATTTTTTCAAATAAGCCCTTGACAGCACTTTTACGATCGTCTCATGTGGATAAAAACAAGACTTTTCAGTATGTTAAACATTCTATATATTCTGACGTCATCACTATATGACGACATCACTATATGTGTATATTTTTCTGATCTTTCTGATGATATCAAACTCAATAATTTCCGTGAAACGGTTAATTTTATATTAAACAGTTGACAGAACTTTTGAAATGCCCCTCTTACTTGTCAGATATTGTGGCTCAATTTGAAAAAGAAGGAAAGATGGATGATTAGGAACTTGAGAACAGTAGGATAGTAAATTGGACAATTACATGTATGGCTGACCTAAAGAAAATTTTTCTCCTCATGTCAGAAAATTTATTGCATTTATATTTTGAAACAATTCACCCATCAATGTCCAGAATACATACTTAATAAAAATATCCCATACAGAAACACAACTTGGGATTGTTTAAAAATTGAAATGCACCTATTTGATTTCAGGACTTGGTGCATGTGGTAGCACGTTACAAATTTTACTTGTTTGGTCTCTATGATCAACCTTTGCAGCATCGCTTATTCTTTTAGTTTCAAATGTAGACTAGAGCATATAATTTGTCATTCCCTATTAATGTAGAAAATTTAGTTTTATAGTTATATATTTACTGTAACAGATAAATTTTCTACATCATAGATATTTTATTGTTCTTTCAAAGCGCAAATATTAAACTTATCACTATTGTAGCATCAATGTTTCAGTTATTCCATTCCATAACTTATGTCTCAGTTTCTACCATTAACTCATCGTTCATGAATTCTTTCATTTTTTTGACAAAACTTCTACAGAAATATAGAGAAAAACAGGAAAGGTTACAAGCAAAACGAGTAGCTCAATCTGCTCTGAGTATGTACAGCATAAAATTAGGACTGTCCAGAGTTCAGTCAAGAGCAGGTAAAGGTTATGACTGAGTCAGATTTATTGCACAGGGGTCAGATATTGCATGGGAGTCAGATATTGCATGGGACTTGGATGTGTGGTACACATGAAAATACAGAATGAACTGCACAACAAACATGAACACTGATGAATTGTTGGAATTTGGCTGGATATGGAACTTTTAAGTGATTTTGTTTTGCAAATGACACTATTTCTATATCAAATTTTTAAATACACGTTCATGTTTGAAAGGGGGAATATATTCATTTTAAGGGTGCCTGGAATGATCATGCTCTGTTCACTTGAGTTTAATTCAAATATAAAGTAAGGTTCTGTGTATTCTGCAACGCATTCACACAGAGAATTTTAATTCAAATTAGTTAAATTTAAATTTTTTAACTGTGCATCAAAATAGTTTTGAATTAAGTCCGTATGAGCGCTAAGCAAAGCTAATTAAAATTCAAATTTTGATGCATGCAAAGTGGCAAACTTTAGCTAAAAGTCAGTCAGAAAAAATGAAGTTTATCATCAAAATGGGTACAAATACTGTAATACTATGCTAACTATAGGTTTGCTTTGCGCAAATAGACATGATTTGCAAATGACATCATAAAAGCCTTACTATATATTTAAAATTTTAATGCGCATTAGTTCACTTTGCATTATCAAGCTGTCTTGTGAATAAAATTTACTTTGCATTAGTTTCAGTTGCGTCAATCATTTTACTTTGTAATTTATGCAAATTTATAAGAACAGAGCATTAGATTTTTATGTGTAAGTTTTCACTCATTTTGTACTTTTTGTAGTACATGTACTGTTTTGATGGTCATCCACATCTCACAATCATGTACTGTTCTTTCCAATTGATACAAGATTCACGATCCCACTGTTTTCATTTACATTCAATACTCATTCTTCATCCATTAATGTAACTAGTACAAGTATTTTCATATTAAAAACCAGATAGTATCATAATTAACATTGTAAAGTACACAGTAGTTTTATACATACAGTTGTGCATCAATGTTTTATGACAGTGGTGATCAGGTAATGGGTTATCAGGCTCTTAGTTAATTTCAAACATTTTGTGTTATTTTAGGAAGTATCCTCAGATGATGCTGCCAGTATACTAGGCAGTCCCCTGGATAGGTCCGATACAGGCACGACGAGAGGGGGAACCAGTCAGAAGACCTTAGATCAGCTCAAAAAGAGGCGGAAATCCCACAGTATTCTCAGTGTACCACCAGGTGGTGCCATGACTCGGAATAACACAGAATCTAGCACCACTATCTCGGTGAAGGACTGACCAAGACACTGTTTGTGCTATTGAGTATTCTTCAGCTTGAGGAAACTGGTGTGATATCTCAAGTCTTTCGTAATGTTTATTTATGCCCATATTGTTGATTATTGAATAAAAATTGTTTATTTTGATAAAAGTTTACTTGTTAAACTTTTTTTGAGAAAAGATATTTAAGTATTTATTTGAAAGCTCTTCTGTTCAGAAACCAGATGAGTTTGCAATATAGTAAAGGGGAATATTGTCTGTCTGTCTGTCTGTAAACAATTTTCAAATTTCAGAGAAATTGTTTTCACATAGCTGAAGATGAAGTGCTTTTGATCTCTACCTTTATTTTAAATACAAACCAGTTGAGCTAGTCTCATTACAGATTTCCGGTTTTGGTTGTTTATAGCTCACCTGAGCCGAAGTTGTTGTTGTAAACTTTTTCACATTTTCATCTTCTTAATTCTCAAGAACCACTGGACCAATTTCAACCAAACGTTCTACATAGTATCCTTGGGTAAAGGGGATTTAAGTTTCTTCAAATGAAGGGCCACACCCTCTTTCAAGGGGAGATAATTATGAATCAACCCCCCCCCCCATGTTTGATCATGTGTCTGCATGCATCTACTTTCCAAGAATACCCATGGTTAGAATTCTCTTGTGATATTCAGTGCCTCTTGCAGATGCACAACATACATAGTAAGATGTAACCTGTTCACAGATTAAAACTATTTAATCTATAGCTAACTTAACCTGCGAGAGAGTGTGTGTGGAGAGAAAGAGAGTTTTGTTTTTCGAACATTTCTACTATGAATTTTCTGGATCATAGTTTATACGAGGGGTGATCAAAACGTTCGCAAACTATCTCTATATCTACAAAACCACAATTCAGATTAGAATGAAATTCGGTACACACATAGCCATACACAAGGTCTATAAATAGCATAATCATATGAAGTTTTCGTAAACATGCCTGTAGATACCATTCTAATATACATGTATCATTTCATTTTCTTGGACAATTTTTTGATAAGAAAATGACTAATCAAAATCATATCTTGCTTTTTAGTCGTTTGATTACATAAGTCTGAAACCAATTCAATTCAGAATCCATGATATACGCTCTGGAAGAATAAGGAAGATTCGTTTAAAGCATGGAGTCATCATTCTGTAAGCTCTGTGGTCGTTACAATGACCTTGTCAGTAAATACAATTTACCATTGAGTCAAATGCTGACTGATGTTTCCTTACTAATTTTTAGGTCATTATCTACACCTTAAATTGTCGACAGATATTAACGTTATTTTCCGAGCATGACAAGTAGCACATGGCGGGTGTGACCGGTCGGCAAGGGATGCTCACTCCTTCATGGCACCTGAGCCCACCTCTGATTTTTTTAAGGTCCGTGTTTGCTCTTCTCCTATTTTTGTATTGTTTAATGGATTTTTGAGCTTGAATTCTGTTCGTTATCTCCAAATATTTCCATTTCTAATTTTTATCTCTGTGATAACTCTTCGAAAGTTAGCGGAGTTGATTTCTTGATAATTCTACCAGAATGTGAATTAGGCACGTCGATAGGTTAGGAGCCAAGGAGGTCTTATATGCATGCAAATCTCGTGCGTATCTGTCTCTGTGTCTGACGCTAAGGAGACAAAATATGCATGTAGATATCGTGCGGCTGCCTTTGTGTTTGACGTCAGTGGGCCAGGACTATTGAAATCGTCACAGAAAAGTAATGTTTAGTCATATTGACATGTAAGCATCCTCATGTATTGAAGATTCAAATTTGTTCAAATTATGAGTACCCTTTGGGGTAGAGAAGAAAACAATGGGGAGTCAAATTCAAATTATTACAAAGTAATATATACAAACAAAATGTTTTAAAAAATAACTTTTTCTCAAGAACGTTCTCAAGAAGTTATATGCAATATTGATATGGAGGCATTCTCAAGTAGTATAAGAATTCAAGCCCCCCACCCCCTCAGTAAACTTTTCAATTCTCAGCTGATTTGTGCTTTTTCCTAGCCAATGTGCTCAGGTTAGAGATGTGGCCCCTAGGCCTCTTGATTTTATGTGGTAAAGCTGTGTAAGTTTTATTCTCTACTGTAAAGCATGTGAATAGACACTTTCTTCAGCTAGGGTCAACTTTGGATTTAACCCAAATTATTCAATAGGTGAATTCTACTAAATGTGAACTATATATTTGCAGTTGAATTATTCAGACAGTACTGTAGTTCACAATTCATTAAACACTTAAAGTACATTCGACAGTGGAAGAAGTTAATCCAGATTAACTTTATTTTACACAATTTTAATGCAAAAATTTTTATTCATCATAAAACAATCGACCAAAATTATTTGGAGACCTTAAGTAATATGAAAATGAAGTTAAAATGTAAACATACAAAACTGATTGGATAAAGTTAATAAAAAAAAGATGTCATCTCAATCATTCTAAATCAATTTAATTCACCTGTTTCAGTTATGTGTGTTTTGGGTTAACTCGCATACTGCACATAGTTGACTTTGACTGATGACAGGAATTTCCAAAAGAACGTCCATTTAAGGACATTACATTGCAATAGGGATATTCATAGTGCAATTCAGTTCTTTCCCTTAAAGAAGCACAAGATCTCTTCTTGTACAGGGGAGGAATTTGCCATCCACCACTCTTCAATGATGGTAATTTTTATAAACAATGCAGCTAAAATATTACCAGATGATTTTCATCTCTTTGCAATATTTGGCAGATTGTGTTAGGTCATTTGCAAACCAGGAATCAACTAGCATCACTCATACTTTCAATAAAACATCTATGGTTTATGGAAAACTGATTTTGATAAAGTGGCCCAACAATGCCGATTGCAATTAAAACTTGAGTTTTATTTGCAATGTTTTGCAGTTGTTGCTTTTGTTCAAAACTGATTTGCAGGACCAGAATGCATTGTGTGATGAAAAACCAAGACAATATACATCGTTGACTAAAATATCATTGTGTAGTGAAAGGCTGATGGTAGGTTATTCCAAGAGAACTGTCATTTAGGAAATATTGCAAGGCCTTGCAGTACAACACAAGACATCCATTTTCATTGCAATTCAAATCTTACCCTCAATGAAGCACAAGATCTCTGCTTGTACCGGGGAAGAATTAGCCCACCACCACCCTTCAATGATGTCCTTTTATACAAATTTTGACTTCAAATTTGGGAGTCATTGCATATGACAGAATATTCAGTTTTCATATCATAAGATTTCCAGTGGCCATCCGTGGAATAAAATAATGAGTCCAGACAATAAAGGTTAAATGTCTAGCGGTACCGTAATAATACGATGAGAGAAACTCACTCCTTAAAGCTATTCATTGTTAACTCGCAGCTGGTTACCGTTCAAGGACGCCAAAGAAGCTGATGTCCTATCAAAATTCATCTAAGAATTCGAGATGCTGTTGCAAAACTGTATTTAAATTTTTGACACATTTTGAATCGAAATAAGAGAACTGCCGTGTATCAGCACATGGTCTAATTGGGTTTAAAATGACATTAATTATGATAAGGTTTGCCACCAATTCTGTATGCGTGTAAGTCAAATGGACATATTAAGTGGAGTTATCTAACTTGAGTAAGAAGTGACTTAAATTATGCAAATTTCAAAACTTTTTGCTGAGGCGAAGTCAAAATTTGTATAAAAGGACATCATTGAAGGGTGGTGGTGGGTAAATTCCTACTATGTGCAACTTTAAGGGAAACATCTGAATTGCAATGCCAATGGCCCTCTTGTATTGTACTGCAAGGCCCTGCAATGTTCCTAAA
This sequence comes from Saccostrea glomerata, assembly GCA_003671525.1. Taxonomy (NCBI): domain Eukaryota; kingdom Metazoa; phylum Mollusca; class Bivalvia; order Ostreida; family Ostreidae; genus Saccostrea; species Saccostrea glomerata. The sequence continues at coordinate 1,092,053 of PRKT01000106.1, read as the reverse complement.
TGGAAGTTCTCTTGGAATTTCCTACCATCAGCCTTTCACTACACAATGATATTTTAGTCAACGATGTATATTGTCTTGGTTTTCATCACATGATTCATTCTGGTCCTGCAAATCAGTTTTGGACAAAAAAAGAACAAGTTCAAAACATTGCAAATAAAGAAATAAAACTCAAATTTTAAATGCAATTGGCACTGTTTAACCATTTTATCAAAATCAGTTTACCTTAAACCATAGATGTTTTAATGAAAGTATGAGTGATGCTGGTTGATTCCTGGTTTTCAAATGACCTATCTAAAACAAACTGCCAATTTGAAATATTGCGAAAAGATGAAGAAAAAATTTTGATCTGATAAAATTTTAGCTGCATTGTTAATAAAAATTATGCACTGTTTTTACTTCCAATACCGATAAAAATACTTTACGCAAATTGGTGAGGCTGGGTATTTGCAGGTCCTAAGTCAATCTTGTCAATGATAACTAAAAGTGCACCATCTGATGTAAACCAAGGTTATTTAAAAACATTCAACGTAATCGACCAAAAACCTCTTTTAGATATTATATCGTGAATATATCTATTTGTTGATAATAATTTTATAAAACTTTCATACAAGGAGAAAGGGAGAGAGAGAGAGAGATTGAATTGAATTGATTTGTTACTTAAATTTAAGCTTTTAACATTAGTATTTTGGGTATATATGTCATTGTCAAGTATATATTCATCACCTTTGATCCCACAAACATATTCTTTAAACCTTTATATCAAGTTTCTGCAAATAAAAGCAACTTAATTTATTATCATTGTCCGAAGCACTTGGAGGGATCTTATACTCTGTTATTATTATTCTCTGAACTTTGATTGTGTCAAAAGTGCACCTAGGAATTTGGGAGTATTTTACATTGCATATGACAATTCAGTTTTCATATAAGATTTCCAGTGGCCATCCGTGGAATAAAATAATGAGTCCAGACAATAAAGACTTTTATTTGCAGAAACTTGATATCAAGGATTTTAGCAAATGTTTGTGGGATCAAAGGTGATGAATATATACTTAACATTGACATATATACCCAAAATACTTATGTTAAAAGCTCAAATTTAAGTAACAATTCCATTCCTCTCTCTCTCTCTCTCCTTGTATGAAAGTTTTATGAAATTATTATTCAACAAATAGATAAATTCACAATTTAATATCTAAAAGAGGTTTCAGTCGATTATGTTGAATGTATTTAAATAACTTTGGTTTACATCAGATGGTGCACTTTTGGTTATCATTGGCAAGATTGACCTGGGACCCTCAAATATCCAGCCTCACCAATTTGCGTAACCTGTTTTTATCAGTATTGGAAGTAAAAACAGTGCATACTTTTTATGAACAATGCAGCTAAAATATTACCAGATCAAAATGTTTTCTTCGTCTTTTTGTAATATTTCATATTTGGCAATTTGTGTTAGATAGATCATTTGCAAACCAGGAATCAACTAGCATCACTCATACTTTCAATAAAACATCTATGGTTTATGGTAAACTGATTTTGATAAAATGGTCAAACAATGCTGATTGCATTTAGAATTTGAGTTCTATTTTTTTTATTTACAATGTTTTGCAGTTGTTGCTTTTGTTTAAAACTGTTTTGCAGGACCAGAATGCATTATGTGATGAAAAACCAAGACAATATACATCGTTCACTTTATCATTGTGTAGTGAAAGGCTGATCGGAGGAAATATTCACAATATAATATCTAAGATATTTTCAGTAGATTATGTTGAATGTTTTTAAATAACCTTGGTTTACATTAGATGTGTACTTTTAGTTATCATTTATCTGATGGTAGGAAATTCCAAGAGAACTTCCATTTAGTAGCGTTGCAGGGCCTTGCAGTACAATACAGTTGCAATTTAAATCTTCTTTCAAAGAGGCATAAGATCTCTTCTTGTACACCACCCTTCAATGATGTCCTTTAAAACAAATTTTGACTCCGCCTCAGCAAAAGGTTTGGAAATTTGCATAATTGAAGTTACTTCTTACTCCAGATAACTCCACTAATATGTCCCTTTGACTTACATGCATACAGAATTGGTAGCAAAAACTAGAACGAAGCTCGTTGCAAAGCAACGAGAAGGTCTTCCGTCCTGTTCTGACCAGAAGTGACGTCAGCAAAAAGAAAGCAATGAGCTTAGTCATCTTTAGTCACTTTATAATTTCAATTTTGCATCAAAACCTTAAATAATAAGCTAACTTTAGCTACTTCCGGTTTGACCGGAAGTGATGTCGATGGACAGAAAATTAAGTTTTGTGCTTCTTGTGATATATGTTACCCAAAAACTTGTCAAGAACAGCAAAAATATGCATTTTCTGACTACTTCCGGTTTGACCGGAAGTGACGTCGCCGTACGCATTTTGACGACTTCAGTAGATTAAGCTTGACATTTTGAACAGCATTGCTACTTGGATGTATTTCAAATTCTCAATACTTTTTGAGATATCTGGAAAAAACTTTTGGCCCCTCTAGATCCCTTAATTTAGGGGTCAGCCCTTTTTTCGAGATATCATTCAAAAGATCTTGTAATTCTGCACAAATTTTGTTCTATATGTTGTAACAAAATATTTTTAGTTTAGAAGATAAAAAGCAAAATATGTGTAAATTTTCGCTCTTTTAGGCGTTCTAATTTTTGACCCCTATATAGCACCATTTTGAATAAAGAAATCGAAAAACAAAAACCACTATTCACAACTTCAATCCTTCTGTTATCTAAAATCAGTAGAATTTTTGCTCCAGCTTTAGCCGTCTCTGAGCCTTTGTCTGGAAACGAAAGCCTATAAATTTTCGTTTAAAGGGAAATAACTCAAAACCGGAAGTGACTTTTTGAAATTTTAGATAACATTCTGATAGAGTTTAGTAACGTCTATCAACTCTGAAAATTTGAGCAAAATCCATCGGGAAATGAGTGAAATATGAGGCCTCAAAGTTGGCGTCTAGGAAAAGGAAAAAACTAGAGCAAAGCTCGTTGCAAAGCAACGAGTAGGTCTTCCATCCTGTTTTACCGGAAGTAGCTTTCATTTTTAACAAAAATGAGAATTAAAGCCCAAAAATGCTTTGAATCCTCTATAGTTATGTTAATTAATGCAAAAATAAGCCATTTTTGCTACTTCCGGTTTGACCGGATGATGACAACGCACGGAAAATTAATTATTAAGCTCCCAGAGACATATGTTACCCAAAAACTTGTCAAAAACGGCACAAAATACGCGTTTTTCGACTACTTCCGGTTTGGCCGGAAGTGATGACACTGGACGTATTTTGACGACTCCATTAGATTAAGCTTGACATTTTCAACAACTTTGCTTCTTTAATGTATAACAAATTCTCAATACTTTTTGAGATATCTGGAAAAAACTTTTGGCCCCTCTAGATCCCTTAATTTAGGGGTCAGCCCTTTTTCCGACATACCGTTTGAAAGATTTACTAATTCTGCACAAATTATGTTCTATATGTCTTAACAAAATATTTTTTGTTTAGAAGATAAAATGCAAAATATGAGTAATTTTTGGTTCTTTTAAGCGTTCTAATTTTTTACCCCTATAAAGTGCCATTTTGAATAAAGAAATCGAAAAACAAAAACCGATGTGCACAACTTCAATCCTTCTATTATCTAAAACCAGTAGAATTTGTGCTCCAGCTTTAGCCGTCTCTGAGCCTTTGTCTGGAAACGAAAGCCTATAAATTTTCGTTTAAAGGGAAATAACTCAAAACCGGAAGTGACTTTTTGAAATTTTAGTTAGCATTCTGATAGAATTTATAAACGTCAATTATCTCTGAAAATTTGAGCGAAATCCGTTGAGAAATGAGTGAGATATGAGGCCTCAAAGTTGCGGTCTAGGAAGCAGAAGAAAAAAAAGAATAATAATCTTTACCAACAGAATCAGTAGAAGGTCTTCCGTTGGAAACGGAAGACCTTAAAAAGAATAATAAGAATAATCTTAATCATCAGAATCAGTAGAAGGTGAGGAAACGGAAGACCTTAATTATCATATTTAATGTCATTTTAAACCCAATTTGATCCTTTTTTTGCAATATTTGGCAGTTTGTGTTAGATAGGTCATTTTCAAACCAGGATCATCATATTGCCATATTTCATATTGAATGGAGGAAAATTCCCAGAGAAATTCCATTCAGGAAAATAGCAAGGCATTGCAGTGCAATACAAGAGGGAAGTTTGCATTGCAATTCAGATCTTTCCTTCAAGAGAAGCATCACTCATACTTTCAGTAAAAGATCTTTGGTTAATGGAAAATAATTTTGATAAAATGGTAAAATATTGCCGATTGCATTTAAAATTTAGGGAAAAACTATCTTCTAATTTGGTATTTGCGACCGTCACGGAGCAATGTGTTTTTCCGTCGCTCTATTATGACGTCACAATGAAAAAGCTTTCACGCTTGTTAATGCTCATTTTACTGCATCAAACATTAGTGCATTAGCCAATCAAAAAGTGTTTTACAAAACAATTGCATTAGAATTGAGGTTCATATAAATAAATATGATGAGATCAAGTTTTCCCATTGTTTGACAGTTTGTGTTAGATATTTGATGAGAAAGTACACCAGAGGTAATAATTTCAATTTTTATTTGTTGTCTTCAAAACAAGTTTATGGTACATGACAACAATGTTATCACAGAAGTAAGAGTTTGGTATTTGGGACAGTATGGTATGTAAAATACCCATTAAACATCATTTAAATAAAAATCAGGATTCTTGCTCCTAATATAATAAAATAAGTTAAACTCTGTGTGACATATATATATAGCAAGCTGTAATATAAACAGTGACATAATACATACACTAGTTGGGTTCAGCAGTCTGATGAATATTGATGTACATTAAGGCACAGTCTTCTATAAATATCACACTGAATTAAATAGGAAATTCTTTTTTTTTTTTTAAATGCTACCCTTAACATTTTATAGCACAGATAAATGGTGGATTCAGCAGTCTGTATATTAAATCACAGTTTTTGTCAGCAGCAATAAAACAAAGGAAATTATCTGTAATTTATACAAATCTCTCAACAAATATGTCAACTTTTTTTTCCAAAAACAACATTCAAAAAATAATGCATTAGACAATAACAACACATAATGTAGTTATTGTAGAAAACTACCAACTCATCACTTCAGTCATCTAACTGACACAACATGGCGATTCCTCTCATCACCCAGAAGTCGGATTGATGTTTGGACGGTAAATCTACGGCGGTGACAAAGTTTGTGGAGTGTCCAGTGGAGGACAGAGTCCCCGCCCTCTCTGATGTCCGGTATAGTGGACATTTGTAAGTCTGTTTTGTCGGTACACTAGTACTGCTTGTAGTGGCTTCATTGTTTTCTGTTGGAGTGGACAAAGTGGAAATCTGAAAGGAAAAGATGGTTGTGTTTGGTTGATTCAGATTTTTAAGATATCATCACAATTTCTAAGGTCTATGGATAATAGATAGATACAATTACAACTTTGCACACTGAAAACAATGAATTCAATGTTTAGCATGATTAAAAAGGCGTGAATAAAACATATTCCAGTGCATCTTTGCATTTGTGCACAGTGAACCCTAAACAGGAAGCAATTGAATTTACTGATGTAAATGTACCTGTACTGGTTCAAAATGAATTTCTGGAAGCTTGGAGAACCTCTCCCCAGGCCTGGAGTCATTCAGACATTCATGATTGGGATCCCAGCATGCACCATCCAGGAAGAGACCAAACACCATTACCCCATTCTCAGGGGCATTATTACCCTATAAGCAGAGCAAAACATTACCAATACATGTACATGCTATGTTATAAAAGGCATTTAAATTGATGATTACCAAAAGAATGTATCCAAAACAAATGTATGCTCAATACAAATTAATACAGGTATCAAATAAAACAAAATATTCAAAACATCCCAGATTTCTTCACCTTAAATGCAGTAATTTTAATGGAGTGTTTGTGTTTGAGATCACTCAGAGATTCCTCAGTGTCGGTGGATTTGGTTTTCACGTGGAAATTGAACACAAGGGAATCTACAGAGATACCCAGCTTTCTGGCATGGTTCTGCTGAACTCCTGTCAGGAATCCTGTTTGATAAAATAAGATTAGTCAATCATAAACTTATCGCATTTTCAGCCATAAAAAGCAACATTGCATGTAAAACAGAAAAATATTATTTGTTGTTTGATAGATACAAATACCTTGTGGGAAGAAGAAACCAGATAACCAGAAAGCCCTGGGCTGGTTCCTGGTCAGATCCTCTGGTTCTAAATCTGTTGGAGGGGCTGTCGACTGTTGTTTGGTGGTCATCAGGTTAGCTTTGATGATTTTCTCTACATTTTCACAAATCAGACCAGCCCAAGTGGCAAAGAATTCCACCCTCATCAACAAATCATGTGTCCAGGACCCTAGCTGCTTACATGACTCATAAGATGCGCTCTGAAAAGAGTCTCAGAATTATAAATCTAGTTCAAGAAATTTCAACTACGTACATGTAAATGAACATATATAACCAAAATTAATTCAAATAAGTCTTAATTTATCTAAATTGAACATTTTTTATAATAATGGAATAGTTTCTATTAATATCTTTTAGAATCCTTTAGGAGTGTATGTTTTGCTGTAGAAGCTTCGATCAGCACAGTTGACTAGCTAACCTTCCAGTTCTGAGGGACTTTCTGACTGAGTAGAGCTGTGTAGGCCTCCTCCAGAGATTCTGACATGATGACCTCCCCCTTCACGGCCAGGATGAGGGCCTTCAGGGATTCGTGGATGATGGACAACAGATTGTTAAACCTGTCCACTTCCTGTCGGAGGACAGTCATCAAGGCAGAGTTACCCACGACTGTATCAATGGCCTCCTGTACAACTGAAAGAAAAAAAGCAAAATATCTCCTTAAAAAGGCCACCTACTGTATCTTGAATCTCAGGACAGAACAAGCAATCCTCACTTCTAACCTGGCTAGAAGTATGCCTATATATAAATAATTATTAATAACAATATCCCCCCCCCCCCATATGCATGAAAATTTGTACCAATTAACTGTCATTATTTCAACATATTATTAAAATTATGTGCTTCATAACCTTCTCCAAACCCTTAAGCTACCGGTAAGTTCCCCTAATAAACGTGAACCAATATCTTAGGTAACAGACATCTGAGCACACTCACATTACACATTTCTGGCAGATCAAGTTTTAATTAAAGACCTACTTTTTTCCTTCTCTTTGTCCTTCAGTTCTGGTGCCTCCTTAAAGAGGATGTCTTTGAGTGTGGGTCGGGGGATGTTCTGGATCTGTCCCCCGTGGGATTCCCTGACATCAGTAAACTCCTCTATACTGACCGGTAACAGCCTCAGGATATCATTGGCCACCTCCAGTACCACGTCATCATTACTCTTCTCAGTTCTGTAAAAGTGGGAGTGTGTCTAATAAGTAATTGGAAATTTGAGGATCATTTCAGAAATTATTATTTTTGGAAAGATATAGTCTCATAACCACAATGGTGAGTGCAAACTTTAGCTTGTTTATATGAAGATTGGAACTACTGTATAGGTAATTTTTTCTGCGTGGTATTTATTTACACTATGTACGCGGTCACACATTTTCAGCGAAAATTTGTCCAAGTGTATGTAATATAAATGCATAAGGCATATAGTGACAGTCTTGCAAATCCGCGTACCCCGGTAATTTTCAACCCGCAGATTAAACGGAAATTGAGATTCTGCAGAATTATGACCCTGTGGAAAAAAGTACGTCTACAGTAATTCAGAATGTTCATGCAATCTTTAAAAAAGGATTGATTTTTAGTTCAAGAGTTAACTTAATTAAAATTGGCTGTACTATTACATACCCTAAGATATCCAGTGACAATCTTGGTTGTACATTTATAATGGTTTCAATCAAATCCTGGGCCTGCATTTCACGACACGCCTTCTCTGCATTGTTAGTCATTCCAAACAGCTCCGGGGAGTCATAGTTTGGGAGGCTCTCCAAATAAGTTATGACCTCAGAGAATGGGATGTCTGATTTTATAGGACGATAAAGCTAAAAATAAAATTTTAAAGAAGTTTCATTAAAATTTTTAGGTTCATTTACCACAGTAGCAAGATATTCTTACTGGATCAATTAACACATGTACAGCAACAAAGTGCCCAAAAAAATGTGATGCAAATTAAGAAAATGAAGATTTGGAGTGAAGAAAAAAACAAAACAAAATAAGATAGAATAACTAATATGTAAAATATGTGAAAAATTAATGTTATATAACAACCATTAAAAAAACTCTCATCGGTATTTCATACACCACAGCTTTTCATGACAGCCATACTTCAAAACCATGATTATGATAAACAGCGGTAATCCCAAAGCCTAATTTGGCAAGAGGATAAGTAAAAAAGAAAGATTTACTTTTATTACACATTTTTGGCTGTCTTAATATGCTAAACTATTTAACAATGAAATTGAAAATGGTCTCTATGTCAATTTTGATTTCATTATTTAAACATTTTATGTTTGACTAGCTGCAACATTCAATAGATAGGTAAAAGCTATGTTAATTCTACTTTAATCTTAAATACTGAATGCTTTATTATGTAAAGCATATCAAAGATTTTATACTATAATAATAATTTTTAGATATACTTTTCTAAAATTTGTGGCATATATGCAGAGAGAGAATAAAGAGACAGATTTGTGCAAAGAGTAGCATTTCATTATTTTTAAAATATGATTTTAAAACCTTGACCTGCATGAGGATGTTCTAAAACACTTGACCTGCATGAGGTTCATATAACCTTGACCTTCTGAATTGAAAATTTTTATCATGTAATAAAGAATAATATGATTTTATCATAAATATATTTTACATCTTTCATTCATTAGAATTACCTGGTATCAAAATTTGTTAATTATACAAAAAGAACTGAAAGAGATAATGAATACTAATATACAGAACAAAAATAGAATTGGCTTCAGAGCAAATCTACATATATCTACACTTAAAGAGTCATGCAGTATTTGCAAATTTCAGATAAATGCATTCAATGCATGCAAAGTACATATATGTTTAAGAAATAAACATCTCCAAGGATAAAAAGTTCATTGAGAAATAAGGTTGGTTGGTCACATGATCAAATCTTGCGAAACCTTATGATTTCTCAAAGATTTGATTATCTACCATCAAGTTCATGTCATGGAGAACTTTTTAGCCAAATTATTTCATGTTATTTTTACATTTGAGGTGATAAATCCAGTACATGCGGGAAATTATAATCCTTATAATTGCAGCTTTGACAAATTAATGAATAGGTTTGTATTATATCAGTTTCAAACCTCAAATGTAAAATACAAATGTATCAGTACTACTCTTATATGATGCAAATATTTTGTCATATATTCTCTAAATCATAATTTTATTGATTTGTATCAATGTAACCCTAATTATATTCAGGCTACATCTTTACTTCTCATGCAAACTATCGTACACCATTCATATGCAGTGTACACTGGTGACTCCAGCTTACCTTATGAACAACCTATGGTAGATTAAAATTATTTATACAAAACAGTTCACAGATTAATTGCATGCATTTTCAGGTCAAAAATATATATGTCTCTTTCACTTTAAGTAGTACATGTTAACATGTGTCTGTTTTCTCCCCCATTAATTGTACAAGGCTATACTGTATACAGGTAAATTTTCACTCCCGTTTTATTTTCTTGATCCGTTTCGCCCTTGTCACAAGTGGGCGAATTTAAAAAGGGGCGAATTCAAAGAATTCAGTATAATTCCTTAAACAGAACTGTGACTGGGCGAATTTGAAATGGGGCAAAATTGTTAGCAAGTGTAAAAGGGCAAAAATAACACGTGGCGAAAATAACCATGTATACAGTAACTATTATTGGGGTAGGTGGTATATATATAACTTTCAAAATCATCAAAGACAACCCTGTTTTCAATGAAAGAAAAATTTTAGGGATGTCAACGAGTACCCGGTTAACCGGGTACTCGATCGAACGTCCGAGTATCGAATACTAAAACTGGTACTCGGTTACTCGGATGTATATTTTTTCCTATTCCAATATACATAAATTTATCAAAATCTTATAAAAAAAAAAATAATTTAAACGTGCATACGAAAATTAGCATGTCGTCGTCTACACCTGTAAAACACCCGTTATAGCCTGAGGCTGTGTATACAGTAATTAGTGCCCAATTACCTGGTACACAGCTTTTCTCACCTATGATGTGATCCTTCATTTTTGGATGGCTTCAATGATTTGTTTTCAATGATGATCGTTTAAGTATGTGTTGTTATCTTAAAAAACATTTTTTAATTACATATGTATTAAGTAACGGTACCGAAATCCGGCATGCATAAATATGACGCTACCGACTTCAAAATGTTAAGAAATATTTTGGTAATACATGAAATTGAAGATTGGAAAAAAAAACTTTTTAGAGTCAGCTATATGGAATAAATATAGCGTATACGGGACAATAACAATATACGACAATCCATTCCAACATAGTCCGTTCCTTCTGCTTCACTAGTGTGGTCATTACAAATGTGCGTGGCAGATTGATTAAAGTGTCCTCCCAAACAAGAATTGTAAATCATTAATTTGTTATTATTGGTGTATCAAATTGACATCCTTTATGTTACATAAACAAAAAATATTAGTACAATAAATCATTTTCGGTGGAGCTGACATATTTCAAACATGCTTTAAAAACGTAATAAAAAACAACATTGGGGATAAACAGAGGTTAACTGGCTTTAAGAAAATTTACAGACTTGTATTTACAATTTTACCGAGTACCCGGGTATTCGATCGGAAAAACGTCCGAGTAACCGATTATCAAATTTTGACCGATTTGACATCCCTAAAAAATTTCATATTCATTTTAAAAAAAATGAATAATAAAATCTGTATTGTTGTTACAGTTCTTGCTCAAGCTTAAATTTTAGTCATGTATTAGGATATGCATACATGTACATGTAAAACAAGATCTAGCCTGCATACTTCAGACTTGACAAAAATGTAAATTATAAAAAAAATAAGTATTCAAAAAGATTAATAACAACATGCATGCATACAGTCTAACAATGATGATAATTATCTATTCATTCCTGTGATCTTACACATACATAAAGCGAACACATCTAGTCATGAAAATTTAGGTACCACACGAACACATCTGACAGATATGCTTGTAACAGAATAAGAGTATCCTTACCCCGTCTGGTGAGTAGGAATAGTCTGGGGTCAGGGCCTCGGGACAGAAGAACCTCTTTAGTAGGGCCCCCAGGCACCTCATGTCCCACTCATCTGTTACACGACCTCCATAAATGACCTCCCCAATCAGGAAGGTCAAGGCCTCCCACGGAATCTCCTCATGTTCCTCCAGTAAGTTCTGTAGCTGACGCACAGACACCTATGTAGGGGGGAAATGTTAATCTTTAAAGAAGGCATACGGGCAAAAATATTAATAAATAGAGTAATTAAAACAAGAGTCATATGCACCAGCAGTTAAAAATAAGACTGATGAAATTCCTGAATATTTTCTAAAAAAAATTTCAAAATCCGACTTTCATCATTAGATTGTGAATAATTTCACTAATTAATTGAGACATGAGAACTATGAGTTTCTGATCATCTTCAGTATGATACCAAATCATCCTTACAGAGAGATCAGAATCATTGAAGCCATAAAGAATGTTCCATCCCAGGCGGCCATATTTCTTGCGTTCGTGGATGACACTGTTAAACAGACAGAGACCAAACAGGAGTTTCTGCCAGTCGGGCCCTGCCTCCCGGTACTCAAACTTCTTCTCCGTGATGGTTCCCGTCCCCCCACTCCCAAACGACCGCAGCATGTTAGACTTCAGGCCTTGTGGAGGCTCTACTGTCATCTGTCAAAGGAAAACATACTCTCACATTTCATTGCTTGTGAATTGAAACACTTAAGATGTAATTTTCTAAACAACTGGCCATTACATTATATGCATTCAAGTAATGCACTTTGATCTGATGATTTATGAAAGAATGATATGTAATGATAATCAATATGGCCTGGTATCCCATTAAAATCCAGCAAGTAACAAAGCTGAATCCTACCTTCATTCCAGTCTGTAGTATGGATATTGGGAAGCTTGAATCGGGTTTGGAGCTGAGCCAGAGTCGGAACTGTGGATCAATGTCATCTCCAGCGTGACTTAGTCTGTGTCATACAAAATAACAGTGTAGCAAAATAAAAGCTGAACCAGCATGACTTAGCGGTGTAAATAGCGTAGCAGGATATGAAATAAAAATAAGTCAGCAAAATTTAGCCAGTTGGCAAAAAAAAACAAGAGATGTCCTATTAGAATATCTGACTTACTTTTCCACAATGGCCTGGAGCCTAGGCATGAATGAGGCTGCCAGGTGACAATTCTGTAGGAATACCCAGCGGCCTTTAAGGATCTGTGCCTTGGAGATCAGCTCCTCTGCCTTGGGGCCTTGGTCTCGTCCAAGGGAGATCATATCCAGGTGTAAGGCACTGCCTCGAAGATCTTCTGCAAACCTCACCAGCTGTGCTAGGGGGTCGGTTCCTGAGATTAATTACAAATAATGATTAAAAATAATGCAAAATTAAAGAATTGCCATAATTTTGCATTGTTAGTATCAGAAATCTCTCTCATGTGGTAAGATGTCTTTAAAAGGACTTCAGAAATATGAAATGCATGGCCTGCAAATAAGCAAGATTTCAAAATCTTAAGGATGCATACAAAATTGCAACTTACAGAAAACAACATAAATAATTTTTGGACTTTGCTGTATACCTGGTGAGAGGATGAAGATGAGTGGTGTTTTAGCTGTAGAATCATCATAAATCTCCTTCAGATCAAAAGACCCAGAGGATATAAAGTTAGGTCCCAAGTGCTGCTCCACAAATTGACCTATGGAGGTCATCAGGGCATCGGGTCGCAGGATCTTAATCAGGATCAGTCGATGGAAGGCCGACAATTTCTCCCAGGCAAATATTGTACCATATTTGTGTTTAGGATCATCTCCAGCTAAAATAATAAAAAAAGTCATATCATCTTGAAAAATCATTGAGATCTTTCTACAATAAAATGAGTACCACTCTGTCATGTAAAATTTAACAAGAGGCCCATGGGCCTTATAGGTCACCTGAGCATTATGCAACAACTTTCCAGTTATTGAATTTAATTCATGTTTTAAGACATATGTTATGGCATTCACAATTTTGAAAGAGGCACCACTGATCATCATAACAATACACTTGGCAGCTGCTTAGCTTGGTTACTTAATACCCATAGGCAGGGTAGGGGAACAAAAAATGCATTTCAACTAATCAGTAATATTCAGCAATAATTAGTAGTGCCCTTACCACACATGAACCCCTGGGGCCCGTTTTACAAAAGGTCGTAAGTCGTAGACTTGGTCGTACGACCGAACTTACGACATACGATTGTTTTACAAAGATTTGAGACTTGCGAGTTGCGACGAAATTCGGTCGTAAGTCTACGACCACCCGGGGGCTGTCGCAAGTCGTAAGTTTCGTCTCAAAGGTGTTCTATAAGTCGTTGTTACTATGGTAAATAAAAACATTGATAATGGCTGCTTTTCTTTTTCTTGATGTTGTTGATAAAATGCACAAAAGAGAGGTTAGAGAGGGTATTTCGGGACAGAAATATCCAAGTGGTCTATTTGTCCGATTCCGAGTTAATCGAGGTACCGATTGCCGAGGCAATACCTCCACGACATCATAGATATAGTGCGGGGTTATGTTGGAAGACCAACAAGAAAAAGTCATGCTGTTCCCGCAGAAATACAAGTACATACCTTTATTATCGATGCGTTTTATTGTCCATTCATTCATTACACTCCACAAAACGTACGTCATTTCCTGATTATGTCGTCATAAGTTTGTGTATGCCGCAAAGGCACGGATCAAACAATTTATAAGCGGCAGGTGCGTGTCAAATATTATATTCTGAGGTTAAGCCTAGAGACATTTCTTATATATTTAGTTACCACTGGTGTTCAGTTTTAGTACATGTACAAAGGTACACACGGTCAACATATGAAACATTTTATTTAAATTTTTAGAACTTTTAACAATCTGTTAAAAAGAATTCCCAACATGAAAATATTTTCTTTATATTTACAAACTTATGCTAGTATATACATAAAACAATATCGTCATCAATGTCCCTTATTTCTTTCTTTTTAATCCATCATCAAAAATTAAAAAAAAACTGTCTTGGAGAAAAAGAAAATACATGTACAATGTATATAATTTACAAAGATATAAATATACATATGTCGGTATGATTTTATTTAAATCAATTTCATATATAAAAAAAATGTACAGTATCCTTTTCTAACCCCCCCTCCCAAAGAAAAAATAATTCAAGAATTTTTAAATTTATTTTATGAAATAATTCAAATTATAACAATTTTCGAAATCTCTTCTTATTAATCAAATTTAATTTGTTAATGACTCCCAGTCCCAAAAACGTTACAATTTGCAAATGTACCGTTTAATAGAAGGATTTATAACAAAAAAAATTCCAATCGGAGGGGCCGGTGCATTTTTTTTCTTTTAATTTTAATGGAAAAAAAATACATAGTTCTTCTTATCTATACCTTTTTATAAACAACTGCGAAGTGATTTCTTGTACATGTAAATCTAACGAAATTCTTAATCCGAAATCTAGTACAATCATGTAGATGTAAAATCGACAAGAAAAAAATATTTGTAACTTCATACGTGAGCATTTAATATAAAAAATCTGTGTGATTATATATTTGTTTACTTTTTCAATGTGATTTTTTTTTGGTCAAATAAAATAAATAAATAAATAAATATTAGGCATGAAATATCTCCAAAACTTCCTCCCAAACTTGAGCTTTTTTTCTCTGTTGTCAAAAATAGCAAAAGTTGTCTTTTTATTTTATGAATGGGATCAACCACGCAATAAACAAGGAAGGAGATCTCTTCTTGTTGCCAATTTACTTTTTAAACAAGACATTTTGGATATAAATTGTCTGCGCGTCATCGCGCAGTAGTTGGCGCGGTATCTAAGTTATTTTTACCTTTACGTGTTAGAGAGTTCCTTTACGACTTGCGATGAAAGTTACGATTTAGGAGTTACGACTTGTGATTACGACACGTTTCGTAAAACGGTCCTACGATTTGTCGTAAGATCGGAAAATTTAAGACTTACGACTTGCGATTTACGACCTTTTGTAAAACGAGCCCCTGATCTTTAGGCCTAGATCCACACACTGCACAATTTTTAAAAAGGCATCCTTGCTTTTCTAAGATAACCAAGGAGCAGATTTCAAACAATTCATTCATTTTCAGTATATAAGTACAGCCCCCCCCCTTCTATGGTACCCCTGACCCTAAAGCCTTGAAATTCACAATTCTGGAAGATTAGGGCCCTTGCTCATCATAACCATATAGGGAGTTCATCTGCTTCATACCCAGTGACACAGAAAAAGATTTTCAAAGAATTCATGTATTTTCACTTTATAATCAATAGAGCCCCACCCTAACACCAGAACGCCTGACCCTGGGGCCATAAAATGCACAATTTAAGTAGAGGCACTCTTGCTTATCATAACTATACACTTAATTAGTTTATTTAATACCTAGGAGCATATAAGAAGATTCTCAAAGAATTCATGAATTTTCACTATATAATCTATAGAGCCCTGCCTTAACACCAGAACCCCTGACCCTGGGGCCATAAAATTCATAATTTTGGTAGAGGCACTCTTGCTCATCAAAACTATACACTTAATTAGTTTATTTAATACCTAGGAGCAAAGAAAAATATTCTCAAAGAATTCATTTATTTTCACAATATAATCTATAGACCCCCCCCCCCCAACACCAGAAATCCTGACCCTGGGGCCATAAAATTCATAATTTTGGTAGAGGCACTCTTGCTAATCATAACTATGCATTTAGTTCATTTATTTGATACCCAGGAGCAGAGAAGAAGATTTTCAAAGAGTTCATGTATTTTCACTATATAATCTGTAGAGCCCCGCCTTAACACCAGAACCCCGACCCTGGGGCCATAAAATTCACAACTTAAGTAGAGGCACTCTTGCTCATCATAACGATACACTTAATTAGTTTATTTAATACCTAGGAGGAGAGAAGAAGATTCTCAAAGAATAAATGTATTTTCACAATATAATCTATAGAACCCCCCCCCCCCCTGACACCAGAAATCCTGACCCTGGGGTCATAAAATTCACAATTTTTGTAGAGGCACTCTTGCTCATTATAACTATGCATTTAGTTTGATTATTTGATACCCAGGAGCAGAGAAGAAGATTTTCAAAGAGTTCATGTATTTTCACTATATAATCAATGAGAGCCCCGCCCTAACACTAGAACCCCTGACCCTGGGGCCATAAAATTCACAATTTTGGTAGAGGCACTCTTGCTCATCATAACTATGCACTTAGTTAGTTTATTTAATACCCAGGAGCAGAGAAGAAGATTTTCAAAGAAATAATGCATTTTCACTATATACGTATTTAGCCCAGCCCTAGCACTAGAACCCCTGACCCTGGGGCCATGAATTTCACAATTTTGGTAGAGGACTCAATGCTGATTACAATCATGCAAAGAGTTTGACTGCTTGATGTCCAGGAGTAAAGAAGAAGATTTTTAAAGATTGCATTAATTTTAGTGGTTTTGGCCCCACCCCTCAGGCCAAAGGGGGGTAGGGATCATGTAATTCACAATTTTTGTTCCCCTTCACCCATAGATGCTTTGTGCCACATTTTGTTGAAATTGGTTCAGTGGTAGCAGAGAAGAAGCTGAAAATGTTCAAATGTTAACGCACGACGGACAACGACGGACGCAAACAGACAGCAATAGGTCACCTGAGTTTACTCAGGTGACCTAATAAAAGGTGATTATCTAACTGGAATATCAGAAATTTTCTTTAGATCTCTGTTGCAACAACAAATTTTAGCAACTGTTTCCCTACTAGAATAACATAACTCAAATAAAACCCTAGACAGTCTATACTCACTGAGTTCCTTGTAACTTGTCTGCATGCCTTTGTAGGGATCCTCCATTTGTTTGAGCAGTTCCCAGTGGAGGTGGTCAGTAATCAGACTTCTACAGAGTCCAGCAAAACTGGACATACTGCTCTCCAACTGCTGACACTGGCGCCACATAGCATCTGTCACCCAGATAGGGGGCGCTTTCTTGGGAGGGGCATTTGGATCCCCTGACCTTGCTTGATATTCAAGTCTTTCCATGGGCGTCAAACCTAAAAAATATGGGTTTACACTTTGTATTAATAAATTTCATAAATTGAACTGTGTGTAAACTTGTATTATCAAAAAAGATGATCATTATAGATCTTGGAAGCAATAATGGAACATAAGCCAACAATTATGAGCCTTCATTAGTTGACCTACCGTCATATTCCTGGATATCTTTCTCATCCATCATGTTAGCCAGGATATTACCCTGTAAAAACACACTCCAGTCAAACTCGCAGATCTTCCCAATGGTGGTGACGTCCTCGTATTTATCATTGGCCCTCATTATACTGGAGCACAGCATGAAGGAGAAGGTCAACTGGTGGTTGGCAAACAATGCCACAGACACCACACGGTATATACTGTATGTCAACCTGGAAAACACACACAGGGAACACAAAAAATTAGAACTTACAACATTCAAAGAGTCATGACAGGAATTTCCTTTTTTTCCTTGATCCATGCAATAAAAAGACATCTTTCATTTCACTTTCTTTTAAATCTAGGTAACAACTTACTACTAACTAATTAAATAACTATAGCCAACTGTCTACAAATTAACTTGCAAGCTAAATGACTTCTAACTTACCTAGTTATCATCTCCAACATATGTTTTTTCAGTTCCACAGGATTTTCTGTCGGAGTCTCCTTCAGAACCTCAGCAATACTGGGCCTGGGTGTGGAGGAGACGCTGCCCTGCCGACTGCTGGGCCTTATAGTGCCCACTAAGTGGGCCAGACTAGACTTCCTCCGCCCACCTCTCTGTCCGTCCTGAAGTAGGGCCAGGTCCGTCTGACCGTGGGTCAGTTGTGGGTTACTGATACAGGAGATAAACATGTCCTTGAACCAGTCCAGGGAGAACTGATACATGACAGCTATCTGGGCCAAATCAGCCAACACAAAGTATAAAGTAGCACCTCGAGTGGCAACCTGAAATGCAAAATTTCCAGTGAAGATAACAAACCAGGACCAGATATATGTACTTATAAACAAGTGGAAGTAATAGATCCTAAAGATTGAACAATACAAATGAAGTACATGTATCTAGGAATTGTTCATGGAATTTTTTTTTTAGTTTTCCGATCTAAATTTCTTGTTTTTAGGGATCTTACTTTTGATAAGGAATACCTACAACATACACAAACCAAATAATTCACATGTAAGTACATACCGGCAGATATCGTTTTCTGGCCAGGTTGAGTTTTTTCTCAGTCTCCTCAGACTGAGCCACTCTCTTTGTGATCTCGGTGGACTTTCCTTTACTCTGTTGTAATGTGTCCACCAAGTCCTGGTCATCCAAAATGTGGCCTATATAAGAGGGATAAAACAACTTGCATCATGGAATCTTTTTTCATTCATTTGAAAATTGAAAAAGATTCGTTTTTTTTTTTATCACTGCATATCTCAGCTATAAAAAATACATCATAAAGTTTAAATCATTTTCCAACCATCATTCTGAGACTTTTCTTGAAAATGAACAGAGAATTTCCTACCTTCTGTGTTTTGGAGGAGGCTAAGTGACCTATCCTCTAAATCTCTCAAGGCCTTCACATCGTCTGCTATACTTCCTAACAAGTCACTGCGCTGACTCTCTAGAATAGGTTTTTCCTATAATGCAAAGAGCATAATTAAACCTGTATTGCATACAGTATAAACAAATAAATAAATGCTTATATCAAAGAAAATCTGAGTAAGTTACCTGTCTGACAACAGCAGACAAGAGTTGCTCCTGGAGTCCATCAAATGTGACCGTGAAGTTGATGATGTTGACCTGGATATAAACTGCTGGTAAATAGTGGGGGTTGGCCACTGAAGTTGTCATATACAACCTGAAATGTTAAATTGTAAAAAAAATTAAAACCACAAAATCCCCAGAAGAAATCCATGCAGACTTTGATGAAAAAAAAACTCTACCTGAACTTGGAGTTGTACTCTATTTCTGTGTCTCCCAGTTTGATGACCGTTTGCCCTCCCCTTTGGAAGGTCTCGTGTAAAAGGACAGGTCTCAGGGCTGGATCCAGCTGCTCAGACACATCCTGTGGATACATAAAACCATTAAATCAGAAAAAAAGATCAGGCAGAGAACCACTCCCCTCCGAAAATTAAAATCCACAATGTTCATGTTATATTCCAGATGTTATACCTTAAGTAACATGGGCTGTCCCACTCTGATGGCTGTCTCCAGTGTTTTCATGTAGTTAGGATCAGAGGCATCCACAACCTCCAGGCTACTTCCCTTCCTCTCTTTGATATAACTAGGAAAAAAGTTAAACAAACTTTCCTTATTTCATGAAATTTTTCTATTGACATTAGTTTTAGCTTGTCTTTTTCTCAGCAATTTTCTTCATTTTCCCCATTACACTTAAGAGTTTGAACTTACTTGACTGCTTGTCCCTGTGGATCTATAAACAATGGCCACCTTTTGGTTTTCCTCACAATCAGAGCATTCTCTGTGGAATGGTTGTCCTGTGGTAAGCCTTTATTTTGCCATTTTAAAACCTGCAAATTAAACCAAGGAGCAGAAGGTAATACACTTTAAAAAGATCTAGATCCCCTATCTAATCTATGCTTCATGACCTAACAAACTGTTGGTACCAATTTTGCCTTTGAACTTACTTGGTAAGCATCCACAGTGCTTTTGACTAGATCGAAGGTTTTGGAGATAGGAATGTTATAGTGTTTACACAGGTCCACCCAGGACAAGATGAGTTCCTTCCTATACTTGGCGGTGAACGGTCCAATGTATGCCACAGCAGCGGCAGCTACTAATGTGTCCCCCACCAGTCCTGACAACTTCTCATCCAGTACATTCACAGACTCCGCCCATCTTACCTACAAAAGTTATTAAAAAGAAGGGTCTGTGAAATACTCTGCTACCTGCAGATATAAGTCATAAGGAAAATGTACACTTATGATTAAAAAGGTCCTTCAGCACTCACCAAGACAAATGTTTTTCATATAGTTTTAGAAAATACTTGCTGAAACGAAAATATCAAATTGTGTACAGATATCAAAACAAACAGATGGACAGAACCCTTCCCTACTCTTCAGTCTAAAGTTATAGACTAAACCAGCTTCAAACTATTTAATGTTTATTGGCATTACTGCATATATGTGCATTTTGATGTCTTATCATGATAATGTTTAAAAGAATCCCTTTTTGTGTACTTAAATTGTAGAAGATTTAATCTCACCTTCTCTCCCCCCAAGGCATCGATGAGTATGGAGGCTCGTTTGAGTCTGAGTCCTGTAGTGATTTTATGTTGTTTGAGAGATTCCCTCTGATTTACACTGTCTTTGTACTGTTGTTGTAGAGTATTCAGGTGGTCTTGAATCTAGTGACAAAGGTATAAATGTTTGAAAATGACTCTTTGTTGAATAAGGTGAGAAAAAAGTTGTACAATATCTTTTATCAGCAAAAATATCAAATGCAACCTATTTTTCATTTAGAATGTCTCTTTATTAGGTAGGCATACCTTCTTGAGACTTTTCTGTTTTTGAGCCAAGCTATGCTCTGCCAGCTGAAGTGCCTCTTTTGCTTCTTCTACTCTCCTTTGTTTTGGTTTTACCATCTGTGATAAATAAAATATGGATGTATATGGAATTTTATCCACATATGATGGTTTGATGAAATAATCCTTCTGTCTCTAGAATGATCATATTAAGCCTGTATCTCACCTTGTAGACTTCATTGTAATGCTCCAGAGCCAGCACCCAGGCACAGATAGACTTACAGGCATAGGAGACAGTCCCCACTTTATCTGGATTGAAATCTGGATTCTTGGAGTATTTCTTCAGTTTGTGGAAAACCTAGGGAATTTGAAAAGATCCAATTTATTTGTACGCAACCTTAAAACTTCTCAAAAACATCTATCACAAATTCCATAACATCTCAATGTAAGGTTTCTTTCTGTCAAGATTTCTTTCAAGACTGAGCTTAACAGACCTTGTCTGGCAGACTATCCTTGTCAATTTGTTTGAGCCTCTTTAAGAAGTTGGGATCTCCCAGTAGAGTTTTGGCCACCATCCAGTCAGGCTTCTTCTGCAGCAGGATACAGACAGCAGCCATGACAGTCATCACCAGGAACGGTGGCTTAGTGTACACTCGAATCTCAGAAATGGCCGCCTTGTCTAGCGTATCCAAGGCCTCGGTCGCCATGATCAGCGTGGGTATGACTGACGACAGATCTCTCTGACATTCCTGTA
Organism: Saccostrea glomerata; assembly: GCA_003671525.1. NCBI lineage: Eukaryota > Metazoa > Mollusca > Bivalvia > Ostreida > Ostreidae > Saccostrea > Saccostrea glomerata. The sequence goes on along the minus strand of PRKT01000106.1, from coordinate 1,070,503 downwards.
AAAATCAAAAAGTTAGAGTGCCATTTTTTTTTATGTAGACCATTACAGGCAATAAACTGAGGAATGCACCCAGATACTTGCTAATTTAACAAAAAAAACATGAGAATTTATTTTCATGTGTGAGATGAATACATGTATCATTGGACATATCTTTGAATACCTACATCAGCATAGTCCTGTACGATCTGTGTTTCCCGCTGCATCACCCCCTCCTCTTGTTCCACAATCTCCTGTACTTCCTGTACAGCCTCTTGGTCTTTCTTTAACTGCTCTAACAGAATCTCTGTGTCCTAGTGAAAAAAGGAAATTTATCTCACTTAGTATATCCTAATCTAGCATTACACTGATCTTCCAGTAAATTCAAATGAAAAACAGTTTGTCTCAAGCAATGTGTGATATGCTGCTTTGCGTCAATCATTTTATCTTACCATTAAAACTAAAGAAGTATTGAATTCTAAAGATATAGTGTGATATTCATACCTTTTGTTTCTCTTCAATCTTTGGACCCAGAGTCTCTAACTCTACAGACATCTCCCCGACAAGAGAGTTGGCCTCAGACAACTTAAACAGTCCAACATTTAGACGGTTTCTGAAAAGGCAAAATTCTGATTTTATTTCTCATTTTATATTGTGAGCATCACAATGTCTCAAAAACATGTCTTCATGAACAAAATTATAAAAGACATAAGTCCAAAGTAGCAATTCAATTGCTGTTTGAATTTTATATTCAAGCATTTACTTGTTATTGACAAATTCCATTTTATTTTCTTTCAGCATTTTGGAGTAGAGTCTGATGAGCTCCATGTAACTGCTGGGAGTGGAGTAGTAATGGCGCCTCATCTCCTCCCAGTACCTCACAGACATCTTCCCTATCGACTTGTGAATGTCCACACACACCTGACCTACTTTTGTCTTCAAGGCCTAAAATATAGAGAGTGGGACAATGTCAAGAGTTTATACGGAACTATTCAAATGATTCATAAACTGCATGTTGCTTCACAGGAAATCAGATATTACATAAATGTTATTGCTTTTCTTTCTTTCCCTAACTTGGTCCCTTACCTCTATATCCAAGTCTTCACTGGTTATGAACTCCGCGTTAGAGAAGAAGACCTGAGCCACATTTAACATGGCCTCATCCTCCCACTCATCATACCAGTCAATGGTGCAGCAGTTAATGAGGGCGGGGTTCATACGACACCGCTGTCTGAACTTTCCGCCGGCAGGGCTCATGGTCAGCACCACGTGGAGGTTCTGTCTGACGCGGTGAATAAAGAACTGGTACACGGACTCCTTAGTGTCGGGAATGTCCGCCTCAGAGGCGGCCTGTTTGAGATCCATTCTGATCCCATCTCTCTCCTCCGAGTCAAACAAGTCAGGAACCTCACCAGAGTTCAGGATACAGTTTATGTCTTCAAGGAATGATTCCTGAGAAAAGAATCAAATGGTTTATTAAAGCTAAATATATTTGAGGGAGGGGAAAATTTAATGGAAATTTCGTTTTTGAAAACTTACATTTAATACAGACAAAGTATTCAAAAACATTTTCTTACTATCAAATGCAAGTTTCAAAAGATGTATTAACTTTTTCTTTGATTATATTTTGTGTTAAGTTGCTACCTTGACAATATCAGAATCAGTCAGTAAGAAGACGATCTTTGTGCCCTTGACCCCGCTGTACTTGAACACTTTAGAGAGGTCCTCCCTGAATTCTGTGGTCCCATACCCTCTATGGAGGGACAGTTTAAACAGCTCACACCCAGCAATGTGACTGGCCAGCTGGACAATGGTGGACTTCCCTGTTCCATCCATACCAACCTGTTACAAATCAAAAGGATTTTAGACTTTAAAAAAAATTCAGCTTTGCAAAACTGAAAAGAATATAATTATATTTCTAAACCAAAACTTATACAGCAAGAGAAATGAATGTTCCAGATGAAGAAAAAATATAATACATTCTGAATGTAGAAGATCTTCACAATAATATCAGCAGTAGAACAGTAACATTGTGTAGTATATATGTACCAGTAACATGTGACCTCCAGGCTGTCTGAACACCCTGGCCGCACGGGTGATGTGCTCCACTGCATCTTTGAAGAACACCATTTGTGTAGCCTGCATATGGGAAAGAAAACCAAATAAAAGAAGAAGATGAAATGAATTAAAAGGTTTTAAAGACATTTGTTGGTATAATGAAAACTGTTGCACACCTTAATAACTGGAAACTTAATCACACTCAATAGTAATGATAAATTTGTGCTTTAAAAGAAACAGGTAAAAAAAAAACATTGTGATTTTGTACAAAAATTGTCCAAACAAATAAGCAATTCTAGTAATTTATAGAAACATATAAGATAATGTATGTTAAAAACAAAACATCACATTTTTTATTTCACACACAGAGTTATGCATGATCCTACATGGAGGTGTATGCTTCTTACCGTCAGCATTTTACCTTATTTATCTATTTCTACAAAACCAAACACTGTGAAAGGAGTTCACCTATTGGTTCCTTGACATACAAATCTTAATTCATGCTTTAAATTTTCAAGCAAATTGAAAAACATGTAATCTTAACAAATTTTAACGGAATAGAAATCTCATTTCAACTTGCAGCTCAGTTGAGCCAAAAACAGCAACATTTTGATGAAATTCTAAACAATAGATATTAAATCTGATAAAATTCACATAAAATTTAAATCTAAATAGACAACTATGAGAAAATACTTTTAACAAAGAAAATATAAATTTAGTAAGAAAAATAAAACTACTTTTTTTTTTCTTGGCATAAAATTCTCTAACTTTACCTTGATTATCACACCAAAAACATTTAGCTAGAAAAATACAAGTCACATTAAATCCATTACACTGGTAACATGCATATTAATTCTTAATTATTAAGTTTGATGCTGAAAAATAATTAGAGACAAAAACAATTTAAATTCTATACACCAAACACAATTCTATATTGATGATACCTGGGGGTGAATTACATATAAACTATCTGACCAACACCACTGCCCTTTGATTGTCCATACCACTACCAGAATAGATACACAATGTCCAGGTGATATATCTAATATCTATATGTGTAGTGTTGTGCACATTTGTAATCTGAGGGAAAGGTATATACTACATGTATTTTTCATTTATGAAGAAATTCATGCAAGGTGCAATTTAAACTACAATTTGCATACGAAACCATGCTTCTGATACTAAACTTAAGTATCTAAATTGAAAATTCCCTTTTTTTTTTAATCACAAAATTATCTTTTCTAAATATGAATATTATTGGTTTCTCTATCCCCCAAAATTCTGAAAGTTCATTTTCAGTTTTAAAAGTCTCTGCATTTGGAGACTCTGAATGGGAATCTTATTTTTTATACAAACACAGTTCATTAATCATTATAGGTAATTAACCCATTAACTTCTAAAACACTTTTTGTTAGATATCTTATCAGCTGTTAATTGTTTGAAATCAATTCCTCTACAAATACATGCACCCAAGGCTATTTCAGAAAATTTCTACATTCATCAAATGAAGAATGCAGAATTTTAAGGGTGAGGAATGTACCAGGGAACTTCTGTGTACAATACTATGGAATAAAACCCACAAAGGTTACACCGTCTGGAGTCACCAGCCAACAGTATTTTTGAAACAAGATAGATACATATTTTCCCAAAGTTAAACAAGAGAGAATAAATGCTTCAATAGGTGACCAAACACCACTTATAATTTCCTTACACTTTTCCTATGCATGAAAAATGTGGCATTCTATAAATGCAAAAAGGATATTTATGTACTCGGTAATATATCAGTTGAGCTTCAATAGCTTAAACATCAATATCTCAAACATCATGAATATGTTGAATGGATTTGGATGTCATTATAATCACTTTTTCTTTATGTATTTTAGCCTCGAAATCTTGAATTCTTGGATATCTTAAAGTTTGTTTGTAAGAATCTTAAACTTATCATAAGAGAAAGGGTTAATGTAGGAGTCTGAAATAGCCCATATTTCACTTGTTTGGTTTATTTAAGACATAAGCTGTTGTTTTTTTTTTAATATAAGCTGTTATTTCTTGCCATGTTTCTGCCATTCCAGACTTACATTTATACTTATATACATCAACTTGGAGCTGTCATCCTTGGAACATCAGAGAAATAAAATTAAGATTTTGATTTGTCTCCATTAAAATGATTGAATTTTTTAGTATGGAAATGTATAAAATGAAAATCAATTACACTTTGAAATAGAAATATTTTGCAGATATCAAAATGTTTTGTGCACATACATAGGCTTGCAACAAAAACAAATCAAAATTCATGCAAAGTAAATTGACTGTGTGTACATATAAAATCCCTCAAAAATCAGTCCCTATATCCAATGAAAGCATTGCTTAAAACTTGTATACGGTTTTGTGGTTACCATAAGCCAGTAATTTGATAAAACAATATAAATGTATATATGGTATTATCACAAGGATTATTTACTTCACTACCTCAATATCTACTGATTCCTCATGATGCTAAAAACAGAAAGTGGTTCATGCATGTACAACAAAATACATGAGAGACACCAATGTGAATTTGATTGATATTATACCTATCATCAATTATTTCCTTCTACACTCTGACTGTAAGAGTAAAAATTAGAAACAAAAACAAACAAGAGTTTATGAATTACTGCAGTGCGGAAGATACTTTTCACAACAAAAATCTTGACACATAAAGAAAATGTTCTGTCATATGTTTCTTATGATTATGTACTAAGAACCTATGTGGCAGGGTAAATTGTATATGAAAACAATATTGGAATTTTTCTTTAAAATCTAGCAAGCATGCAGTGAAAAAAAAGGGGGGGGTCCTACATAAAAGGGAAGAACATAGGAAAATTGGGACAGAAAAGACATAATTCCTATATCTTGTGTGTACTCCTTTACCTTGGTGTTGCCGTAGTTCATCCTGAGGTAATATTCCTCCAGGATCTGGGAGAGCTTGTTACGGTCAGACATGGGGTGGTACACACGAGCAGACTTAGACTCCTGTAGCTCAAAGAAATCTCCAAATAAAACCTGCTCATTCATCAGCTTCTCTTTTGTCCATTTGACCTGCAAAGAGGAAAAAACAATCACATCTGGAGGTAAAAACATTAAGGCAATGTACTTCAGAAAGTCTTGTATGTTGTTTGTATTCCTGCCTCCTGACCCCCTTCCCCAAAATCTCCTCAACCCCCCCCCCCCCCCCCCCCCCCCCCCCCCC
>PRKT01000106.1:1025909-1065194 GCA_003671525.1 Saccostrea glomerata | reverse complement strand
CCCCCCCCCCCCCTTTTCATATTTGAACCTTTAACAACAGGCCAGCATGACTTGACCAGAAGAGCTTTAGAAAATTACCCAAAACAAAAAATGATAAATTTTGTTACGCCTAATAAAAATCAACATTAAATTCATATGAACCCTAACTAACCTTGAAGTGGTCATGTAGAGTGTCTGACAGGAACTGGAAGAAAGTGTCTCTGTCCTCCAGGCAGATCAGACGGTCGTGGAAAACTCGAGTAGCCTCATGAGCAAACAGCTGAGCCACGTTATCCTTGCTTACAATGACAGACTCGTGGGCTTGGAGAAGTCCTTGTATAACCTGTAAATTATTTAAAGTTACAGTTATAAAAGTACTAAACAGACAATTTTCTGTCTTGGAAATGAATTGGTATTCATTCTTTATCTGATATTGAATGCATTCGGTAACAGTTATTTCTTTGTAATTTTTTTTTCCTTTTTATGAAAGAGGAGATATCCAATAAGGTAATGTAACAATCTAGATACCTTGGACAAGTCCCTGAGGTTGAATGTATAGTGAGATTTAGCGGGAGTCGGCAGCATGCTACCACACATCCTGTAGTACACCGCGATGGCGGCAGACACCAGGGGGAGCTGTAGTTCTGTCACCTCTGTAGCAAACTCCCCCTCCTGGAAGAAGCGACCTAACTGCACTTGATAGATGTGCTGGAGGGACCTGGTAGATGGCTGGGGTAGAGCAAAAATGCTGAAATAAAAAGAAATTTCCATTTATTTTATGCTGTCATTTAAGCAAGTTGGTTGACTTTTCAGAGAGGTCGTTGAGGGGGAAGGGATTTATAAATACAATTTAGATATATACATTAAGCATTAGCAAGCTGCCTGACCTGAAGTGTTTAAGGAGCCTTGGACTGATGGGGTTTCTGCCTCCACCTGGTGGTCCAGAAGCTGCCACCACATGGACATCATAAATGTCCTGAAAATTCAGATATTCTCAGTGTTAAGTACGACATACTGGTAAATGTAGATTTTGTAAGTTAAATAAACAAGACTTACAAACTAAGAAACACTCAAAGTCATTTTGGCAACTTTGGATCTAAATTTCATTGTTCTACAATAGATTACACACATAATGATACAAGTAATTATTTTCATACCTTCCATACAAGATGAGCTTTTCCAGCATGATAAAATCCACCAAGTTCCAAGAACTGCCTCAGTAACTCCAGTGGTGGCTGGGCTCCATATACCTCAGGGGCTGGCATGCTCAAATCATCCACAAACACCAGCACCTTTTTCCCTCGGGGAGCCCCCAGAGTATCCTTGCCCTTCTTTATAAGTTTGTGCATGATGTGAGCCTTAAGTCTAGCTGCTGTCGTCTGGGCAGAGAACTGAATCATAGAACTAATCACTCCAGTAGAACTTTTAGGTTTGGCCGTTCCCAGTAGGACGTCGATACTTTTGGACTCGTCATTGTTGTCCATTTCTGTGAGTTTTGAGATATTCTCCAGTAGCGTGTTGGTCTTGTCTGAGTAGCTGAGGATCTGACCCAGCACAGTGCCACTCTTAGTGGATGTTCCACCATCTTGTCCTAGTCTGCCTAACATGTGGTTAATAATGGCCGACTTGCCAACACCAGATTCTCCTTAATAATTGAAAGGAATAGTTTTACGAAAAACAGTTTACACAAAATGTGAAGCCAAATCTGTAAATTTAAAGTTATGGACTTTGCTTTGGACAATTTTATCATGGTTTATCAAAAAAGTGAAAAAAATCTGTTGTACTGATGCCTTTCACTAAAAGCAGTCATAAGACTTTGACAAAGTTATTCATTGTCGCAAACAACGGCCAAAATGTACAATCCTCTCCCATTCTGGTCGTGGTTGAACGAGGAGAGAATTCTTCGTAGCTCATTAAAATATTGACCAATGCAAGTAAAGCATAGTCGGATGATGAACTTTATCGTGACCTTTCAATATCCAACATAGGATATATTTCTTGTATACTGTTGACATCAATTGTTGATTTCAATTGCGATGGAAACAAAACTTGCCACTGACTGAATATGACGTCACAATAAAGAGGCGTAGAAATTGAAGATTACGACACTTCTTGTGATCAAGCAGCCACGGGTAGGAGAGAGCTATATGTAGACTCCGGACCGTGGCTTGAGACGATGAAATCTACTGTACTTAATGTTATGGCTTTGATTCTACAATCTTAAAAGTTATTAAATAAAACCAAATTTCATAAGCATTATCACCTGTTAGCAGCACTGGATGTTTGTGCAGAAGCATCAGTCCAGACAGGAAGGAGAATCGAATGAGGTCCACAGTGGGGGTAATCTCAGCCTCCTCTCTCTTCTTTTTGTGCCCCCCAGAAACCCCCATTGTCTCCCCTATAGTAATGACGGCTCCCTTCTCTATCAGAGACTTGGTTTTTGGCACCAGAACATCCCAGGATACAAAGTTACCAGACTCCATATCAATAAAGTAGGCATAGATGACCTTATTTCCTGTTGGCAACCTTACTCCTATCAAACAAAAAAATTAATTTTATAAACAATGAAAAGGCACATCTACGAGGGGTGTTAGAAAAGTTCGCGGACAAGTTCAATTGTGAGCGCGCTATTTCCACGAAACCGGTCAAACTTTCCAGATAGAATCTTTACCTTTTTTCCAATAAATATTCAAGAAATTGTTGCTCTCCGGTGATTATTAAAAAATAAACAGCTTTTTTATTTTGAAAAAAAAACTTGCTTCACGGAGCATGCTACATTTTGACACGTTTACATCACAAAGACTCTTTATTAAAATTTAAAATTGCACAATTGTAGCGCAAAAAGATTTATGATATTTTACCTGCTGCTAAAGTATTCATGAAACGTCACTGGGAGAAATTTTGAACTAAATTGGAGGGTATATGACTGTTTTATAGCCGTTTGTAAATGATCATTGCGTAAAAACACAGCCAAAAATCGGAACGTCATCGAGCGTCATGGAGCACGGCACTACGTAAAAATTATGTATGCAGACTGGAAAATGTCTAAAAAGAGATTAAAATGTTCAAGATGTTGCCGGGAATTTCCTACACCTAAAAAGGACAAGTTTTCAAATGGTTGTAGTTTCATAAGAATGGTAGGAATGACATTTTGAAAGATTAACTACGGCGATACTTCAATATTACCGTATCGCATGGACGTTGAGTTGCGCCTATATGGTTTTGCATAGTTTCCATACCTGATCGATTAACTGATTAACTGCATAAACTTTTTTAAAGATCTCAATAATATCCGAATCAGTACAAAAGACATTATAGAAGAAAAGTAACATTTCTTGATACAGATATTCAATTTTAAAGAAGAAAAAAAGATAAGAATAAACTAAAGATTTATAGAACTGCGACAAAGCTTAACGGGTTGAAATCTGATTGTTACGTCGCCTTACGTCAAGAGATTGCTCCGTGAATCCCATAACCTCATAGTAAAAATCGTTGTAAATTTTCAAAATTTTAATATATGGACCTGATTTTTTACATACCAATAAACAAAATGTAGGAATTTATTTAGAAATAGGTCATACTTCACAGTACACAATAAATTTTCCGTAATTCAATGTGTTCGCGAACTTTTCTAACGACACTCGTATATTTAAAATAAAATATGCCTTAAAAAATCTGGAGATACCGTATAACGGGTATTTTTTACTTGCTGCTAATTTTTACTAATTTTTACGAGTTTTATAAATCCGTAAAATTTAAACGCGTAAAATTTAACAGAATTTATAAAACGGCTTGTGTAAATTTTCAACATAGTATGTGTAAATGTAATGCTAATTCTCATTAAGCTCACTCCCAGGAGGCTATATAATTTGTGTACTATTGGTACTTTAAGTCAATCATCAATTGGGATCAAAGAGGTAAATCTCAATTAACTTGTAAAAATTATACAAACATGGTCAATTAATTAATCAGTTAGATCTACCTGGTTACTCTTTTTTAGTATTTTTACGAGACGCATGAATTTTGATAATGACTTAATAATCACAGGTCTTCCAATTATACTCGTGTTTTCAATCTTTGACTCTTTCTTCTGTTTCATGTGTTTGAATAAAACTTCGACTTCTTAATACACTGTACATACATGTATACTTTCACTTCAGTTATGATAGTTTGAGTTGTCTCTCTTGTTTTCGGTAAATCCAGACGAGCACGTGGTGTGCCTATAGCTATGTGTTTTATAAAACATGAATAAATGAAGGGTACATGGTTTGTGTAAATGATATTTTTTAAATACATTATGTAATTTGTCACATTGTTTATATTGTTATAATTTGATAAATCTCTCTCTCTCTCTCTCGCCCTCCCTCCCTGTCTCTCTCTCTCTCTTTCTAACATCGGGTTTTCGGAAACATTATTTGTACATAAACGCATTCAAAGTGCTAACAATCAGTGATCTAGAATTTTACATCTGATGATTTTAATTTTTATGTTTTTTTTTTGTTCAATTCGTAAAAAATTAACGCGTAAAAATTTAAATCACCCTTTTTTGACCAAAATTCGTAAAAATTTACAGCAGTAAAAATTACCCATTATACGGTAACATTTTCTTATTTGACAAAAGCTATGCTTGTCCTTGACCTTTGATAAAATCTTGACCTCAATTGATGCCTTGAGTTAATCACATTTGAAATTTGTCTCTTTGCAAATCCATGGCCAACTGACAAACACAAAAAGAAAGACAACAAATGTATTTACATCTAAATTATAAATCTTTCCCCTTTGGGTATAAACTACCAGGCCACTTGAAATGCTTTTATGTATTCCCTTACCAAGTGGTGGCTCCACTTCGAATAACTCATGCATGAAGTTGTCAAACTCATTACAGATATTGGCGTCCCTCTCCCCCTTGTCCTGGCCTCGCCTGATCATGTCATCATCATCAGCATCCTCCTGGCGCTTGAACATACCTCCAATACTCCAGGTGAAAGAAAACGCAAACAGCTTCCCCAGCATGTTCAGGAGCTGATTGGGGTTCTTCTGTAGGTAGTATACCTTGTCACTTTGGAGGCTACAGAAGACAAAGCAAAAGGTCAAAATCAGGGAACAGTCATACAGGTTCTTTAAGAATTTTTTCATCTGATATGTGTTGATACTTTTCAAAATTTTCAAGATAATTTGCTATAATTTCTTAGCAAGATATCAAAGATACATAAAGTTGCATTGTACACTGAACTAATATACTGCAAACTGTACATAAATAATCTTTGATAAAGAAAAGAAAGACGTTATGTGCCATAAATAAAGTTTTGGGCTTGGAAATTACACTTTAAAAGGAAGGTTTGAAAATGATGAAGGTTGAACTGGACAAAATGAAACATCTGATTTATTTCCCATTAGATTTCAAATCCATAGGGTGCACTGATATATACGGAGATAAAAAAAGAAAAATCTTAAAATATACTATCATATCATTGAGATGTATGTGCAATCTAAGAGACTGAATATTACAGAGCTTTAAATTAAAATCTTAAGAAATGAGTAAATTCCTTGTCAAAACCTAAGAAATTGGCACAGCTTTAAAGCTATTTGGCAAACTGGCATTTATCATGACAAACACTCACACATCATAGCCTTTAAGGCCTTTAAATTGGATACAAACACATAAAATGTTGATGCTTTGTTTTACATTGGCATCCTTCACTTACTCTTATGAAATACTTTTTTTACCATGTGATCAGATACATGTCATTTACCCTGGTACACAAATACTTTTCAGTTTTGCATCCAGAAGTTTTTGTGCTTCTTAAATCATTTTTTGTTTTTTTATGCTTCTAATGCTTTCAGCACTTTGATTTCTCAATTTCAAATGACAAGCACACAAATTACCTGCTCATATCAAATCTGCAGAACACATGAAATTTAATGTCAATCTAATGCAGCTCAACTGCATACAAACATGACATTCATAGAGCACTTTCTGAACATGAAAGATATTTCTCAGAGAACATTGAATAAAAAGACACAAAAAAAGAAATTGAGAAAAAAAATACAAAGTTAAATGATGCACAAAACTGCACATGTGAAAAGTGGAACACCATTTACTTACATATCAGAGTGTGAAGAACTAACAAAACTTTTGAAGAAAAGGAGACATACAGATATAAACACAAAAGTATACAATAAAAATCATAGTTTATTACTAGTATGTCTTCAGCTTTAAGATTTTGCATATTGTGATAAATATGTTTTTAAACACCAAGTCTGCAATATATCTCAAAAACAAGGTTATGCTAAAAGCAAGGCAATATATAATAAAGCATTAAATACAAGAGAAACTATAGAAAAAAAATCATTTAGTTTTCGAAATCTTAAATCATTTAGATATCATTTATACCCTTTATTTTATTTTGTTAACAATGATAATACATCACAATGCAACATTACATTACAACACATTTTAAAGCACAATTACCATATACATTAAGTGCGATATTATTATGGGGTATTTACAGGGTATACAGATAGACTGATCAACCTTTCTCTTACCTTGAACTTTTGACAGAACTAGTATCCTCCGTTTTGAAGGTGACATCCTTGGTTTTTGAAGGCACCTTTTTGGTGGTCCTCTTTTTAAGGCCCTTGCTTTTTGAGGCCCTTGAGGAGCTTCGACTTGAGGCCCGGCTCTCTGGTCTTCTCTCCTCATTATCCTCTTTACTTTCTATTTTGTCTGAAGTTGAAAGAACTTGAAAGTACTGTGATAGCTTGTTTTCTTGAACATATTGTGAATATACCTTGATGAGAATTGGCAGTCTACACCACTTTTTATCATGTTTTTAACCCTGGTTATCTTGAATAATTGAAAATCTCTAAGTTTGAAATGATTAGATTTGACTTTACACATTTTTCCAAAACTGAGAGTTTTATGAGAAAACTTCCCATACCTGGAGCTCCAAATCCTCCATGTTTAGACAGGAAGTCCAGATAAGATGACAGAATGTTACACAGAGTCATTATATAGCACATCTCTGGCACCTCCATCATCAGGTAGTTAGAGTACTTCCTGACAAATTTCAGACCTTTTTCAATCGTGTAATCAAACAGCTGTTGAAGATGTCGACGCCCACTTTCTGGCATTTCTCGGGGAAGTTTCTGTAGCCAGGTCTTTACAAATGGTCTCCAACCCAGATCTACTGGGTCCTATGAAAGAAAAGAATTTTAAAATACTAGTAATCATATTTTTGCATTCCAATATTTTTTATTTCAAAGACTTTCAATCTTCAGAGTCAAAATTTTTCCTCTTAGCTACAATGAAACAATTTTTTTTAAAACAATTATACTAGAATAAATAAATTATAATGTGAAAAAATGGTAGTGCGATACACAATTTTAGTCAAGTTCTCATGAATTCAAGATTCAGAGTTTCTTTGTTTAGAGGTCTCTTAGTCTTACCATGTAAACCATGGCACATCTACTGATGGTGGCAGGGCTGGCCTCTGATAAGTTGTCCACTTCAAATATAAGCCTCATCCCGCTGGGTAGACTGATTCTGTGACCATTGGCCAGACAGAGGACCTTCGAGTCGTCCAGTACAGTGTTGAGATTCTCCACCCAGATAGTATCTACCGGTCCATCTAAAATCAGCCACCTCCAGTTTGTTATCACTTTGTCCATGTGATCCTTCTTCTCTGCATCTTCATCCTTTTCATCTTGCATCAATGTCTATCAGAAAGAACTCTATTAAGTCTTTATACTGAAATAATGTTGAGAACTTTTCCTCTTTTTCAAATTTGTCCTTTACTTTGCTAATTCTTTCATTTTCAATGAATTTTTATGTAGAAATAATTTTCAAAAAATATGCATTACTTTGTACATGTACATATCAGCTTTTTTATTTCATTCGATACTTTTGCTTAAAATTTACAAAACTGCAGGAGAACACTTAAAATGATATTTGTGAAGAAAACATTAAAAAATCAATTTGTGTAGCAATCATGAGAAATTGAAAATTAAAAATCTTGAAATTCAAAGTACCTGAGAAGCATCTGAAATGTTAGCCATATTGTTGCCAGTGGAGATTGGTCTCCCAGCATGCTCCTCTGGTGTGCCATGTTGTTGCTGTAATTCATTGGAAAATTTTCTGGTTGCCAGAGCAATAAGTCCATCAGTCCAGTCCCTGGTGTAAGGATCAAAGTCCCCAAACAACTCGGATGACTGGACACTCTTAGGATTCACAGAGAACAATTCTACATGTCCCTTCTTCAGCCTACTACCCTGTGTACAAAAAAAATATGAAAATAAATTTCAGAGATTTTAGATAAAATAATTCAGCCAATTTTCAATATATTCCTTTAGCATAACAAATAATGCATATATCATTTCAGAATATGAAATTCTAAAACTGTGATATAAGTTTGTTTACACTCAAACCATTAAAATGAATTTGCAAATAAAAATCACTGCATACTGATCTGTTTTCAAATAAAACCTTACAGGGAACATGCTCTGTTTCCTGGAGGTCTCTTTCTCCTCCTGGGGTATGATTGTGGGCATCAGAATTAGAGCCTTCTGGAGGATTGTTCTGACCGTGGTCTTGCCCCCTCCTGTGGGCCCCACCAACATGATGCCGTGACGGACCATTATCTGGTTATAGAACTGCTTCACCTTGTCTATCTGGTGGGGCCAGTTCTGTAGATTGTTGTCTCTAACTGCTATGTTTATGGCTCTCTATAGCAAAAAAATCATTTTTAAAAACTGCCAACAAATATTTTTTTTAATCCTTTTACAAAATCCCTTCTATTTGTTTCAAAGATCATATTAATTTATAGAATATAATTTACAACTTAATATTGTTACTGGAATTAACTGGAAAGGTACTAATATCATAGAACTTTTTGGTCAAATTTTTGCCTGATTATGAAACACATGAATACAAGAACATATGTAAGTTGTATGGGCCAAAAACCAAGTGGTTAGAAACCCTCACAAAACCCTAATTTATTTCATACCTCTAGAACTCCATAATCTGGTTCAGGGGGAACAACTCCTGGGAAGAGATCATCCAGGATATTCTCAAACAGAGGGACGTCTTCTGCCAGGAACTTAGGGAGGTTAGCGTCCCTCAGGGAGTGAATCAAGATATAGGACTCAACATCCTCTGTTAGGTTCACAGCGTGGTTACCCCTGAAAGGATTAAAAACAACTTCATGATCATGAAGTACAACAAATCTGATTAATTTTTCCCAATGTCAGAAATAGATCTGATTTTATGAATGATAAAAATTACTAATATTACTGTGAACATTTTTTCTGCATATACAAAAATTTTGAAGAATGGCAAATTTCTTCCAAATATTTCCCAAATCATTTCATTCCCTTAACTTTCCCATGACTACATACTTATGCTGCTCCTTGTATCTCCCATGACCCGCCATGACCAGGACAGACTTGATGGCTCTCATTCCAAAGTCATAGTGGTCTTGTTGGGACAGCTGTTTACTGGCCAGCTGGTACAGGTTTACGATCTTCCTGGACAGAGATTTGGCGGCAATGAAACCCTCGGAGAACAACATGATCTCTGCAATCTGGTCATAGTGAGGCACCATCATGGCTACTGGCCTGAACTGGGACTTCAAGTTGTCAGGTAGGTCTACCCTCCCAGCATACCTGTGAAAAATGGTTTTTAGTTACAAAAATGGCCACAGGGTTGAATATTTAATCCAGTTCACCATTAAAGAACCTAAGCTACATGTAAATCACAAGCAATATGACTCACGTGGGATTCATTGTTATGAAGTATCCACATGTGGGATTCAGTTTGATGTCTTTTCCTTCAAACATAAACCTCAGATCCTCTCTGTCCTTGGCCTGTTTTATCATCAGGATCTGCTGAGCCACAACAGACAACACTTCCAGATCTATCCTGTTGAATTCATCAAAGCAGCACCAGCTTCCGGACTGAGCCAGACCAGAGAAGAACTTCCCCAGTGTGTGGTATTCCAGACCCTCCGAACAGTTAAAGACCACACACTGCTTCCCCACACCCTGTGTTCAACAAAAACAGATAAATGGTTCTGTCATTCTGACTTAAATCTTATATTTTCCTTATACAGTAAAGTACACTTATATTAACGAAGTGCCTGAGATGGATGATATTGCTTTGTTATAAGCCTAATTTGTTATATCAGTTAAGTTTACAATATATTTTTAAAGTCTTTGGGATTGAAAAATAACTTTGCTATAAACATCAATTCATTATAAGAATATATTTGCTATAAGCATGTTTTACTGTACTCCCTTTGTAAATTTGAAATCCCATTTTACCTTGGCCAAATCTTTCACAGTTTCTGTCTTTCCTGTTCCAGCGGGCCCTGCAGGTGACCCCCCTAGATGTAGGTGCAGGGCCCCTGTGAGGGTGAGGTAGCACCGATCAGTAAGGGGGGTAATGACTAGGCGGGGGGAACATCCCAGGTACTCATAACCATACTGGAACCGGGCATTAGACTGCATCACAAAACAATTGTTACTCTGCTCATCCCACTCATATCTCAGTTGTCTGCAAAGATTAATGAATATTGTGTCATTGTAACTTTATGATCCATAAAAAAGTTTGATTGCTATAATTAGAAATCTTGGAGAATTTCCTGTTCTTTAGATAAAACAGACATTAAATGAAAAATATCACATTCCAATCTTTGAAACAAATAGTAAATGTAAGAGGTCCAATACATTTGAGTGCAAATTAATAGACAGGACCTCAAATAAAGATCACTGAATTGTAGAAACTTTGCAGGAAACTGAAATTTGTCTCAAAGAAAAAGTTTCAATGTAGACCCATACCATTTACTTTACAGCATGACTTATTACACCTGTATATCTTACTTAGTCCACACAAAGTCATCCACTTTTTGGATCTGTTGCTCAATCATGCCCAGTAAGATGTCTCTGTTGTGAACATTGATGGTCAGTAGGGCCATGATGCTCTCCCTTTGATGAGACAGAATGTTGCCAGAGACCATGCGAGCTAAAATGTTCAAGGAGTCCACCAGCTTGTCCTTAACCTCAATCAAACTGTTCACCACATTGGGCAGGTCAAAGCACTGAATGATATTCTTGTTGAACATAATCTGTGTCTGAAAATCAACAAATATAAAAAATCAGCAAATGAAGACTTTAGATTACAGAGATCGGCCTTTAAGGGAAAAATACCTGTTCTCTTTAATATTACATGTAAGAAACTTACATATTAGATTATATTACATGTAAGAACTTGGTGAAATTAGTTTAAAAATGAATTGTTTAGTGTTTTAGTCCTACAGGTAATTCTAACCACCTACCACAGTGAGGACCACTTGTCCAGGATGCTTCAGGACCCATTCTCTCTGGTCTGCTCCAAGCCAATCTGCCAAGCCTAACTTCAGGTGTCTAAAAAGATTTTCATGTACATTGACCATTTAGATTCCTTGTAATGGGATACTACTTTATAGGATAATTCTTTTAATACAATATTCTGAACAATCTGTATTGATAAAACTACTTACTTTTTGACAGTGTCTATCATTCCATTCTCCACATAAACCAACCATTGTTCAACAGAACCTCTGGCTCTTATGTTCCTATAAAAAAATAAAATCAACTATATCATCTTAACATCTCTTACCTATTTCATAATGTTAGAAAAAAAATTCTTAAAGGGAAGAGAAAGAATAATAAATTTAATAAGAAACTTCAAATTATGAAACATGTATTTTTACATACTTTGGCATGGCAACTCTTTCTCCTTCAGAAGAGATCATGGTTTTGATGGTAGGTGGATTCTGACCAATTTCTAGATACTTGATGTTGCCAAAACATTTGCCAAGATGAGGCTGCAAATACAATATGTTTTGATTTTTTCTTCAAATAAATGGAAAAGACGCATGCATTATTTCAAAACATGATACTTCTAATTTATTTTAGTCAAACTTTACCTGAACAGCATTGAGATCTTTGGATTGGGCACCCAGAATTTCCAAAAGTTCATCGTTACTAAGAAAGTAGAATCTAGGGAAGACAACTCTTCTGGAATCCAAATACTCCTAAAAAAGAAAAATGTTCAAACTAACTTAAAATTCTGCAGACAACTCTATTCAACAGTAATTATTCAACATCTATTAAAAGGAAAATACTTAAACACATGAACAAATACAAAAATTTAAAAGATCTCCTAACAAACCTCTAGGGATTTCTGTATTTTCTCCAGATTCTGTCTACAGGAGGTCAGTGTTTCTAGGGTCCCTGTGGTGGTCGCCGCCTTCAGGGCGTTCCTGCGATCCTCCACCCTCCTCATGATGTCCTTCCAGGACTTGTCCACTGCAGTGAACAACTTGGCATCTCCAGGCAATGTCCTGAAATCAATAAGTAAAACATAATTATTTTAAGTTCTCAAGAGTACTTTATTAAACATTTCACTAGATTTCAAAATATCTGCTTTTGACTTTGACCTTGAAATTCTTAAAGTTCTTTCTTAAATATTCTTATACATTTCCTCCCACAAAATATTCCTAAATGAACTACCTCTGGATATCTGGGGCACTAAAAATTGGCTCCAAGTAGAGGTACATTCTTTGTACTGTCAACCATTCATCTAAAGTTCTAGAAAATACACCAAGCTTGCTCTCCCATTGGTCAACTTGAGTCTGAAATTAAATACATAATGTTTATGATCTAAAATCTCTGAAAAGTTGAGACAACACTGTTCAATGTTTTGCAAAGATATTATAAAAGATAATGGCTCTCAGGTGAAAAATGTTTAATCTTGCCTGGATAGGAGCAATGTATCTTGATGCTTTGATGGTTCCTATGGTAACCTGACTTTCTTCTAACTGGGCCATGATGTCGTCTGCTCCAGCAATAATAAAGGTGTCTCTACCCTGGTGTGGAGACAGATGGAAATCCGTGTTCTGCCACAAGTTGATAATCTGCAGAAGGAAGGAAGAATAATTAATTTAGCATCATGACAACATAAGGGAAAATGAATTTTACCTTTTTACTTGCAAATTTACTATAAGTTTTAGTAAATATTCATTACCTTCTCCAACATGATTTCCAGTGTGGCTTCATTGCTTGCTTTGGTGGAGATTTCTTGAATCTTTTCTTTATGCTTGAAAATCTAAATAATAAACCCAGTGGGCATCAGTTTTCATGCAAAAGGATAAGAATCTCTCTATAATTTAAATAAGTTCTAAGGTTGCAAGTCTTCTAGACTACTTTTGACTTACATTCATTTCCAGCAGGTTAGCCAGGGTGAAGTTTTTGTCTCTAGCGATGGACTTTTGGATCAATCGCTCAATTAGCTGCCAATGGCGGGCCTTCAGTGATGGATTCCTGAGAGATGTGATGACTGGCATGCCATGTTTAAACTCTGTCACTTTCTCCTTCAGAATGGGCAGGACCTCATTAGATGGTAAACCTAACACAAAAATAAGGATGCAATGCCAAATTAGAAAATTAATTAGCAGGTTACTTCTTTATTCAGACAATTTCTATCAAATCAGATGTATTACAACTTGTTAAAAAATTATCTGGTATCTCTCATTTTTAAAATCAACACATTGAGTTTTATTTTTCAAAACATCCCAAAATAAGAAAATTATTACACATGTACTGGGAGCATAACAGAATCTTTGAAAAGGGGATAAAATTGTATTTAAAATTGTAATCACAAAAGCAAATACATAATCCTGTGTTTTCACCTTTTTCCAACATGTATACTGTCTGGGTGAATCTGTTAACATTCTTCTGCAGTAGCTCTACTTGTAAAGAATCAAATGGTGTGGCTGTCCATTCCTCGTACAACTTGTCCCATTCCTCCTGGGATTGCCATAGCAACTGTCTCAAGGTCAGGTCACGTTCAATGTCAGAAAGGTCAGCCTGAATCTCGGTGGCACTCTGGCTGTCATAGCGATCCATCAACATGTACTCCCTGGAAACAGAAGATTCTATATTCAACATCTCTGTCTTTCAACATTGAAGAAACATTGATTTTGTCATTTGTTTGTCATTACTGAAATAGAATTACACATCCCTATTTTTCTGAAATAATAAAATTTCAAGAGTATAAATGACAAAATAATCGGATACAGTCTGTAATGATGTATGCTCTAATTATTTCATACTGAAATTATGTAAATATGTAATGAATACAATAAAAAAAAAGAGAATTATTTTTTTTCTGAAGAAACATGACATAAATAATGAATACACATGCAATAAAAATTAAAATGCAAGAACTGTTTGATGAAACAATGAATACATTTACCATACTTCACGTCTAAGATAAGAAAAAATATATGCTAAAATTATTACTATAATTTTCAACAAAAGATTCAGTCAAACCTTTGATTGTACACTGAAGCCTGATTGCATGAAAATCTTCAAAAATTATTGAAAGAGCTGGCATCAAATCAAAAACATACTTACTCTCCATACATGCCCCTCTTGGAGTTGGACAGTGAGCTTCCAAATCGCTCCTGGTAGCTTGCATAGCTCCTAGCTTTTGTAGACAGTGAGCTCACCTCACTCTGAATCGAGTCGAGCTTACTCAGAGCAGCCACTGCTATAATGTCGGTACTGAGGAGATCTGGGTCACGTACGCGGTTTTTAATCTCCATCAGTTTGGTGCGAATCCTATAAATGAGGGTATCCAAGTCCTGGCTGAATTTACGAATGTTTTCATCTTTCTTGGCTTCTCCTACCAGAATGGCATTCTACAAAAACAATTTCTTTTTAGATATTTGGGATAAGTAGTCTTAACACAAGATTAATTTGCCTTTTAGCACATAAAATGCAAAATATATTTGTCTTTTAACTTTTAAAGATACAACAAGATTTTCTTCAGAGAATAAATCAAACGAGAAACTAAAACAAGTCTTTCTTTTAGCAAATAGTCGCCCCATCTTATTTTAGGACATGTACATGTATATGTATAGACATTATAGGATGCTTATATATATTCTCCACTTTCCCCAAATCACAAAACAGTTAAATAATTGGCTTTCTTGGGGAAAGATTAAATTTAACTCTCTTACTTTCAACCCCTGGAAGCTTGGCCCCAATGTCTGGTACAGGGCCAGATCTTCTGGTTCAATCTTGACAGAGAAATCCTTGGCAATGGTGAACAGCTTGTTCACTATCAGGAACTCCTTATCTAGAGCTGTGATTTCAGATGTCATCTTAGACAGGAAAGACAAATGTTCCACAAATTCCTCCACAGATTTAGGATAGTCTTCCAATTTTCTTGCAGCACCCTGATAAAAGACAATTTTTAAAAATTTAGAAAATCTCATATTTAACAATTCTATTTGGATAGTATACAAACTCTTACCACATTTCAAAACCTCTGAAATTTTAGTTTCCTATTCAATAAAATTCTTAAAATCTAAGAATTGCTTCCTTCTCTTCATTGCATACCTTAATAATAGTAAGCAGATCTTCGTTTCTTTTGTTGGCTATAATGGGCAGTTTATGGTGGGTCTTGTTGATGATCTCCTGGGGGTAGGGGAGACAGGAGTCCCTGAAGCTAGAACTCATCACCAGAACCATCGCACATCTCCTCTTCACGGTCATCTTCCTCATCTCCTTTACCTAAAAATGGAAATTTAAAGCAATTATTTACATATAAAAATCAAGACTTAAGATTTAAAAACTTAAGTGTATTTGTGTCAAAAAAAATGCAAGAAATAAATATCATTCAATGATTGAGATTACCAGCTAAGCAACGAAACATAAAATTACTAATGCATAACAATTCTGAGAAAAATTAAATTCACATGATAAATAGATACTAGGGGAAAAAAGTTCAAGTTATTATATGAGAAGAAAAAAATCTTACCATTTCTGTGAAGGTTGGTAGAACGTGACTGAATTCCTCTGTGGACCATTCATGTCTGGCCATGGATTCATCAATGTCCAAGGCTTTACTCTTTTCCACCATTTCACAGTACTGATCAAAGTTCTGTCAAAGGAAATCATATATTTACATAAAATTTATACAGGGGCAAGAGGATAAAGACTATAGATTTTAAACAAAACATTCATCAAAAGCTGCATATAGTTGGGTATTCAATCGACGTTGTATCAATTTTGAAGTATATTTAATCTTATTCACAAGAAGATCATATTTACTCATGGAATAGCCATATTCAAGTTCAAAATACCTTTTTTATCAAACTTACATGAGAGAATTGTTTAACTTGCTCCAATTGCATTGCCATGTATGAGCCAAGGTCAGTCAAATATTTTTGGTATTCTGGGTCATCACCAAAAAGATTTTCAAGGTCAGGCCAAGGTCGCTGGTATTCCATTCGGTCTCTTTCTTCTTCCTGGTCAAAGTTCAATCTAAGGTCATTGGAAGGTGGCGAATAAAATACCTTCAATTTCGGCTCTCTTAACATGGACACAACTTGAGCTAAAATGAAAGGAATGAAATTTCGTCAATTTATATAGAAAAGGAAAAATATTTGTTTTCTTGGTTAAATGTGCTCACATTTACAATAACATTCTGTTTAAAAGATCAGCTGTCTAAAAGCTTACCTATTGTGTTTTCAAATCCACATATGATGGTCCTGATTCCAGATTTAAATTCATACTCAGTTGGAGACAAAGTCACATAGGATTTCTTTTTGCCTCCTTTACTCCTAAAACATGGTAAGTTAGACCATACTTATATTCTTGCAACTTGTTGAAAATGTTCACAAATCTTTCCATATAAATTATAACCTTTTCTTATAAAGGTAAGTCCTATTTATCAGTTAGTGTAAGAATTGACTTCATGGTTAAAGAAGAAACATGAATTCTGATACCAGATACATCAAATTTAAGTTTTTCATGAAGGATATGAATTTATAGGCCCCTTTATACCATTATCCCCCACCCACCCCACTCAAAAATGATTTCAGAGGAACTGCTGTATGTATATAAAATGAATACACAACCTTTCTAGAGGAAGTTAATTTACATTGAGCAGTACTAAGATGACCTGGCCCTGTTTACCTCTTCTCCTGCTCTGGGTAGGCGTAATCCTCGCGAGGAGTCCTGTCCTCATCCTCTGACTCCTCAGTCTCGGAGCTGTCCCTCCTCCTGTGGTCCTGCTCCTCCCCTGAGTCCTCAGAATCACTCTCCTCAGACTCCGACTCAGTCTCTACAAAGTCAAACCTTAATGGATCAAATCGCAATGAAGTCTTCAACAACAATATCTTCAAAACTATAGATAAGTTGAAGGAGGTGAAAACCCCAACCAATTTTTCGATATGTATTTTAACCTTCATACCTTGAAATCTTGCATATCTATGTTTTTGTCTTGACCCCATCAAGTTTGGTTTCTCAGATTACAAGAACTGGCTGCATTTAGCGAGTTACCCTTAGATTATTATTAAATTGCAAAAAATTATGGTTTCCTTAAACATTCAAAGGATATATTTTCAAGACATTTATAATTAATTCGATTTCCTGAAAACTAAAATTCAGAAAAATATTTTGATTCTTACCCGAAGTCTCATGAATATCTTGAAACTGGACAGTTTTTCGAGTGGAAGCAGAGTCTGTTTTTCCATTGCTGAAATATCCACTCTTGTCTAGTGAGTAGGACTTTCCTCGTCTGTGTCTTTTTCTCTCCTCTTTCTGGGGTATTTCAGTCCCTGGGACATTCAGCACCAGCTGTATGCTAAACACTGGGGCTATGATTTCCTCTACCACATCTTTCTGTCTGATTTCCTCCAACACCTGTTAGGGAATTGGATGCCATCATGAAATATATGATTGTCTTTGAAATGAAAATGACACCATATAACTTAACATCTATAAATTCCAGATTTCTCCTTTTTTCATTTTGTATCATGGAAATTAATTAAAATTGCAAATATTAAAAACATTCTAAAAACTTTTCACTATTCCAAAACTTATAATTTTCATTCTTTTGTTCACTAAAACAGAATATTTTTCAATCATTGTGCTAAATCAAAATATTAAACCCATTAAAAATCATACGACCAATTACTACACATAATGTTTTGTCCAATTCTTTAATATAACATCTGCAAGATAAATAAAGGAAATAAAGGATAGAGACATAACCTTAAATGTTATATTGTACATATAATACAGCTTACCTCATCTACATCTGGTGGTCCCTCTACAATTTCTGGTTGATCAAAGTCAAAATGTGGGATCTCGTAGGGGGTATCTGCCTTGGGTGGGGGAGGGAGTTTTGGTCTACTGCTGGTTTGACTGTGACTTGCAGCTGTCATAGGCCTGGAACAAATATTTATTACTATTGAAGTAGATTTATATTGTAGCCTTTTCTTTTTAATTTTCGGAATTCTGAGTAGGACAAAACTATATAAGGTATAACAGATAGGAAACAATGGTATGTGCCCACAAGAGACACCCCCCCCCTGATATTCCCTGTGCTAAACAGAATCCCTACCTGCTTATGGAGGAAACACTGTCACTTCTCTCTGAATAAGTTCCATGTTCACTCATCTGTAATAACAAGGATTCAGTCAATATCCAATGCTTGTTTTATGATATCAAATCCAATATCAAATGCTTTGTTACAGAAAAATAACAGACTCTTCATAATTAGAAAGAAAACAATAAACAAGTTGATGAAAATTTTTTGAATTGTGCTTCATTCTTATCACTTGACCTAAAGGATGTTTGAGAGTCTTGATGTACATTTAAAAATTTCTTTTAAAATCTTATCAACAAATTTAAGATAAAAGCATGCATAAAGTTAAACCAATTAAGGTGCTGCAAAATGAATTAAAAAATTTAAAATACGCTGTAAAAAAAATTAGGGTAAAAACTTCAATAAATGTGACACATAGCTGAAAATTGAGAAAAATTGCAGGGGTTTGGTTAAATGGTAAGCTAGCTTGGGGTATACTTTAAATTGGAATGAAATTAATTTCTAAATGAATTTTAAGACATTGTTAACCAACTTTTATTTCCATCAATCTTGATTTCAGAAATAAGCAGACAGATTTTTCAGCTTCAGAAAGTTGTATGGGACTGGCACATAATATACAATATATGTTTGTGAGAGATAGTTGCACTTATTTATTTAAAGCAAATAAAAGTTGGTTCATAAAGAAGAAAAAAGAAAGATATCCCCACACGCAGTAATAGTAATATTTGTAACATTACATCAAAGCAAAAAGACCTGAGAAATATAACAAGTTTTATAAACTATATGATAAGCTATAGATATAAATAAAATAATGTAATATTTTTTTTCTGTTTCTTACAAGTCTCTTGGCCAGTAACTGGAAAAAGATATGGCAAACCATTTTCATAATTTTTTAAAGATTTCTAACAAAAGTGAAAAGGAAAAGAAAAAATAAAGATGAAAACTGAAATAAATTCTCAAAGAAATAACAGCACAACACATTTGGGTAACATGAATTATACTGGATTAAGTTTCTCTTGACATTTTTTATACATTTTCGTGTACTAATCATGTATAACTAGATTCGTATAATAATTAGCAGAATTACCTTACTCAAATTTGTCAAAAGCTATAGTTTAGATGAAGATTTGAACGTGTATTAGGAAACTAACTTTTTTTCTAATTCAACATTTCAAATCATTTATTTATTTGCAAAAAATAAAAAAAAAATTAATGTTAATACCAAACATTTTTATAAGTTATTTATAAAGCCAAGATATATGATAAAATAAATTATCTCTCCATGTAAGCATTAAAACACTCTGATTAATGGATAAAAATCCTTTTTTCTTAATTTACAGACACACAATAAAGAAAGCTCTTGAACTGAAAAGATAACAAAGTTAAAATCATAACATTGGTATTACAAAGCCGACCAGTAACAAGAGGCAACAAAACACTGATTATTGTACAATGGACTTGCACACGTTTCATGCACAAAGACCTGTATTTTGTCTCGGTTTTCTGGCTCGGGAGAATTGCTAGCAGAGGTGTGTTCAGATGGTATGTAAGAAGAAGCCTGTCAAAATAAGAGTTTTTGCTAATTAAATCCCTTAATTATTCGGAATATTGATTACTGAGTATCCAGTAAAATACCTTTTGTAACATTCCCTGTAATATATTACTTATAAAATTCATTTCAGTTGATGTATATTTTTTAAGCCCTTTCTGTTTATTCATTGAACATCTTGTGAATATTTTTTACCAACCAAAAATGAAGCTCATAGCCTTATATAAATATGTTTGCAAAATTTAAAATGAAAGCTACATCATTTACATACTTTATAAGAAAAAATCTATATTTAGTCAAATAACAGTAAAAATCTTAAAGTTTAAAAGTTTATAATGAATCAAGAATACGGTATTTGCACTGGTTACAAAAAATTATACAGATTTGGATATAGTTTTTCTTATGACTTTTTATTAATTCATACTATTTGTGCAGATGAAAACCATTTCTCATTAAAATATTCAAAATTTTGTACCAGGGTATTAACAAGTATGTTGGTAGTAAAAAAAAACCAGAAGTCTCTGTTGAGACTGTAGCTCTACTGGTTTGTATTTATAACAAGGAAGAGAAAAAAAGTCATTGAAATCAGACCAAAACTGCAGAATGAGTAGCTTTTTAAAGGAATTTCACAGAAAAATCTATTTTTAATAACCATGGCAACACTGTTCATCAAAATCAAAAACCAATGCTCAGTTAATTTATCGTAGTATAGTCAACTCGTGTACCAAGTTATATTGAAATCAGACCAGAACTGTAGGAGGAGTAGCGTTTTAAAGGAATTTCACAGAAAATTATATTTTTAGTAACCATGGCAACAACGTTCATCGAAATCAAAAACTGATGCACTATTTTATGTATCTTAGTGTAGTCTACTTGTGTGCCAAGTGATATTAAAATCAGACTAAAATTGTAGGAGGAATAGCGTTTTAAAGAAATGTCACAGAAAAATCTATTTTCAGTAACCATCGCAACACCATTCATCGAAATCAAAAATCGAGGCATTATTTTATTTATCTTAGTGTAGACTACTTGTGTGCCAAGTTACATTGAAATCAGACCAAAATTGTAGGAGGAGTAGCATTTTAAAGGAATTTCACAGGAAATTCTATTTTTAGTAACCGTGGCAACACCTTTCATCGAAATCAAAAACCGATGCACTATTTTATGTATCTTAGTGTAGTCTACTTGTGTACCTAGTAATATTGAATTCAGACCAAAACTGTAGGAGGAGTAGCATTTTGAAAAATTGTTTACAGACAGACGGACAGACGGACAGACAGACAGACAGACAGATGGACGGACGACGGACACCTTACTATCGCATAAGCTCTTCTGGTCTCTGACCAGTAGAGCTAAAAAGAGGAATAAACTCCTTGTCATGGTTAATAAAACAAAAGAAACGTCGTGTGATTTTTTTTTTGTGCTTCAATAATTTTTTCTTCCTTTTTAACAAACTGGGATTTATTATAAGTAAAATACCATGTTAAGTTTTGTGGGGAATTTTTTGGCTGAAATCAAATTCAGAATGTTGGAGAATTATTCAAAGTAACATGACAATTTGTATGGAACAAAGAACAAAACAGGAACTTGAAACTTACAATACGGTGATTTGATACAAATCCCTGATAAAAACGACAAACATGATCTAATTCTTGAGATGACCTTCTAAAGAAAATCTAAATAAGCTACAGATACACGTATTACTATTGTATCATATGTACCAAAGTTACTTTTGACTCTACGACAAGAAGTAGTCACTATTATATCATTTTTCTACTAAGAATCTTGTCAATATAAGTTTGGAATGATAACAATTTTCTAAAAATTAATGGAATGGAAAATCTACACTTAAAAATATCCATGTCAACTTGTACAGTCCAACCCTATTATCTCAAACTTAAGATCAAGATAAAACTTCAAAATATCTAATGATTCAATGTAATCTTGGTAAAATAACAAACAGAATGTTTGGGACTGCCAACTCACATTCACCTATCTCTGACATTCAAGATATCAGTGTTTGAGGTAACAAAGTTCAACTGTAAAATGTATTTTTCATCATACTATTTTGCTCTTCAAAATCTTGCAATCTGCATGAAATCCAACACAGACAAAGTGCAAAACAAAATTACATATTCTTTATACCTTTTCTTCATCTTCATCAGTGACGTTATACGATGCCACCAGGTGGTCCAGCAATTGACGAACCGCTGTCAACACTAAACGTCGTAACATCTCCAAAATCAGGTAGTCGACGGATCGGAGAAAACTACACAGGCGTGACAAGATCTTCCTCCATTCAGAAATCTCAGCATACAATGGCTTCACTCCTAAATAAATGGAAAGAATGATTTCACCATCCTTCATTTCAAGTAAATCTGATATTAATGGAATAATCAAAATATTAGAAATCAGGGAACATCTCAGAATTCCTTTGTACATGTTCAGATGAAATCCATGAAATAAACCACAATCCACTATTTTAGTTTTTCCTTTTACCCTCCTTCAAAACATAAATTGCCTTATGGTTTTTTTTATCTTTAACCTTTACCATGAAAAATCTGAAATAGGCAAATCTCTATCAGAAAACTCACTTGTTTTATCTGTAGTTTTGGCTATGGCCGATGTTTTGCTTGAGAAGCCGTACTTCTCCTGTAGCTTAGTTTTACTGGTGACGGCTACAGGGGCTTCCTCCTTAGGAACCTTTATCTTCACTTTCTTTGGATTGTTGTCATCTCGGATTCCTGTAGTAATGCCCTCCATCTCAGCCACAGTCTGAAACAAAAGAAAATTTAATAAACCAGAAGTCTCTGTCGAGACTGAAGCTTTACTGGTTTGTACTTATAGCAAAGGAAGAGGAAAGTACTTAAGCAGTTGGGAATTTAAACTTTACACTAGCAAAAAAGAGAATAATGATCCTTGAATAAGTTTCTTAATGTTCTTAGTGTAGTCTACTTGCATGCCACATTATATTATAATCAGACTAAAACTGTATTTGAAGTACATGTAGCATTTTGAGAGTAACAGAAATTGCTATCTTTATTAACCAAGGTAATAATGTTCATTGAACTCAAAAACCGATATAAAGAATTATGTACCTTAGTGTAGTCTACTTGTGTGCCAAGTTATATTGAAATCAGACCAAAACTGTAGGAGGAGTAGCATTTTGAAAGAATTTCACAGAAATTTCTATTTTTAGTAACAACGCCTACACCATTCGTCAAAATCAAAAACCGATACACAGAATTATGTATCTTAGTGTAGTCTACTTGTGTGCCAAGTTATATTGAAATCAGACCAAAACTGTAGGAGGAGTAGCATTTTGAAAGAATTTCACAGAAATTTCTATTTTTAGTAACAACCACAACACCGTTCATCGATATCAAAAACCAATATACAGAATTATGTATCTTAGTGTAGTCTACTTGTATGCCAAGTTATATTGAAATCAGACCAAAACTGTAGGAGGAGTAGCATTTTGAAAGAATTTCACAGAAATTTCTATTTTTAGTAACAACACCTACACCATTCGTCGAAATCAAAAACCGATACACAGAATTATGTATCTTAGTGTAGTCTAGGTGTGTGCCAAGTTATATTGAAATCAGAAAAAAACTGTAGGAGGAGTAGCATTTTGAAAAATTGTTTACAGACAGGCAGACGGACAGACGGACGGACGCCGGATGCATTACTATCGCATAAGCTCTTCTGGTCTCTGACCAGTAGAGCTAAAAATGAAGTTTTTTATTGATAAACATTTTCTTGAATTTTTAGCTCCTAAATACAGTTGTAACAAAAAACTTTGAGAATTGAGATGTCAGAGGCTTTGAAATATCAAGGGTAAATAACTTTAAAATATAGTGTTTGGGTCTTTCCATAAAATCTTTATGAAATCAACGTTATTAAATAAAGGAGGCTCGTACAAATGTATATTTTTCAGGAAAAACAATACTTCCCAGCCCACAATTGCCAGTATAAAAAGTATATTATATCAATATATATACAAATATTTCTGCTACACCCTCTAATATCTGGTAGGACAAAGAGGGAAAATTACCAGGTTGACCACCAAGATGGCAGCCAATGGGAAATAACTCTTGTTAATATGGGTCTACTGAAAACTATCTATTGGTGATCGAGATACCAAAGTTAAATTGTATACCATCAAGCTATTACATGTACTACTTACAGCACAAGACTCCCAGACTAAGTTGATAATTTTTTCCCTCAGTGCATTCAGCTGTTTCAGAGCTTTATCCCCCTGCTGATGTTGTATAGACATGAAATCCTCCAGTGTCAGAGTCTGTGTCTTGTCCAGGGACACAAGGGAGATGGCATGCTCCCCCTCCCCGAGTCCGCTCAGACTCCCCGAGGCCGACTCACACAGCTTCCTCACATGGACCAGACAACCCTGCAGGATCTCGTTTGCAATGAAGAGAGTCTTGTATAAAACAGCCCTGTAAAACAAAGACATTGAATTATTTTTATATCATTCATGATATAACTTTAAATCAAG
Organism: Saccostrea glomerata; assembly: GCA_003671525.1. Lineage (NCBI taxonomy): Eukaryota > Metazoa > Mollusca > Bivalvia > Ostreida > Ostreidae > Saccostrea > Saccostrea glomerata. Next base: position 1,040,705 of record PRKT01000106.1, on the reverse strand, counting down.
AAAAATGTTATTTTCCTTGCTAGCAACCTCTGCTCTTGGAATACATTTTGAGGCTTTAAAAGGTTTATCAAACATAAAACCTCCATCATAATTATTCTTTTTCATAGGCTAGGCTCTGGGACCCCAAAACTTGAAAATTACACTTTTGAGATCTTTTTATTATTAATTTCTTATGTTAAATTTAGCGAGACTTGGTTCTAAAGTGAGCAGTCTAAGTTGTGTAGCCCCTTAACTGCAGACTCACAAATAAAGATACAAATACATGTTTGTTTAAAGTATAAACACTGTATTTCAGATAAGGAGGTGAATTTGTACAAACCTGCTTTGGCTGCTTTTCTGTAACCTTACATTTCTTTTCCATTGTTTAAAAGTTTTCCATAACCTGAATTGAAAAAAATCAGATTTATAGTAATTATGCTTTCAACTTCTATAAGATAAATTTTAATATCGCAGTGTCTGTATTCATGCCTTGCTTCTGGGAGGACAGTGATTTATGAATGTAGACCTCAGAAGATGTCCTCTTTGAATAACATACACAGATAAAACTGCCGTACCTAAACTTGACAAAGACTGGAAAGTTGTACACCATGTAGAAAAGCCTTCTCTCCCATAACCACCACAGAACTGGAGTGTTGAAGGTCTCTGACTTACTCTGGATAATCTATACATTAAAACAAAAGTATGTTTATGCTGTGATATTTCCTGTACAGGTAGCAAAATACATAACCAGTTAATACCCAAAGATTCCCTAATGCATTAACAGCAAGTTATTTACACAAAAAAGGAAGATTTTCTAAGAACATGCAGATTATCAAAAAAAAGAAGACTTTCATTCTTTGAGATACAGAAGGAAATGTTTTCCATGATCAATATATTTTAAATTACCCTTGTAATAAAGGAAGCAGATATTGTGTGATACTGATCAGACTTCTGGGCCTCGTTAGGGGAGACAACTTGTAAATCAAATGGATCATATCTAGCACGCCGATTCTTTCTCTGTCTGGGCAGACAATATAAAAATTCACCGTCGTCCTCCTTCATTTTGGCTCGCTCCTGTACAAATAAATAAATTTCTTCATTTCAGTAGATTAAAACACAAATCAAAAAATAAATAGTTTTTAAAACAATAAATCAACAGAAGTCATCTCTAGATTTTTAAAATTTGCACAGGGGATTTACATCACCTAAAATTCAAATCTCCATACAAAAAGTTAAAAAAGTTACAAAGTTATTAAAGTGTTGATATGTATGAATGTGTATATAAGAAAACTTTTAATAAAACACACCTTTTCATTTTCTGGCAGATCCTTCAGTTTCTCCATAGCAGCCCTGCACCCCATCGCGTGACGTGGAATCTCGGTCTTCCATCCTAACCTTTCTCTGAGCTTTATAAGGTTCTCCATTATATCATCATTTTCTGGAACTATCAAAATAATGATCATCTTAATATTCAGCAAGTTTTTTTTACAATCTTTTTTGTATTCATCGAAGAAGTTGTCTTCAGTACTCCTCAACTTAAAATCCTATAAAACATAATTCTACTATAATATTCTGCTTTAATAACTACCTGTATCATCATATTTGTTTTTCTTCAGGTAAGACAGGACGTGGCTCATGTCTTTTTTCCTCCCAGATGATATTCTGGTGGCCGTTTTAGCCAACTGTTCAGCTTTTCCCTTGCCTTTAGCATCAGTGGAAGCTTTTTCTTCCTTGATTTCATCAATAATTGGAATAGTTTCAGGATATTTCTCCATCATAGACTGTAGCTTAGCGTCTTCCTCTTGCTCCTCCTTTGTAGGGGAGGGTACCGAGAAGTTGGTGTAAGAAGTCCCTGGTTTGGATGTTGCGCTGTGACTCTTGGAGAGTTTAATTGATTTATCACCACTGGATCCCCCCTCTCTGCTGATTGGGGTTTCCAGATCTTCCATTTCTGCCACACTCTCTAAAAACAGAAATTCAGTGCTCTTAAAATGCTTCAAAGTACCAGCAGAATATTTAAAATTAAAATCTTTTTATAAAAATTCTGCCCATAATCATTTCAAAAATTTTAGAATTTATAAGAGTTATAATTAAGGGTCTATCATAAATTATATGCAAATATTATAAAAAATTCAATGTCACAAAAAATGTATGATGAAAAGTGAGGCATTCATTTCCCCCTTTTTTGGTGTTTGTGGGAGAGAGTGGGATAGAGTGCTATTTTACCTGATCTTATGACCGTGCTGGCTTCAGTCCCGGGTCCCATGAGTTCCTGGAGCTCGGCCATTACCTCTAGTTCCTCTGCCTCCTCTGGGGGGATCTCATCCATTGTCATGGAGGGGGCAGGGGATGGGGGCACCTGCTTGTGTATCCTTAAATAAAAGTAAGATTCAGATACAAAGTTGATTTTCAATGAGAAAAAAAAATTGTCTGAGGTTGTTTATCAGGTCAGATAATTTAAATACTGAAATCCCACCTATCTACTGTGAGCGGCAAATCCTCTGGTGTTGGATCTTTTCTTTGTTGTTGCCTTTTCTGATAGTCCTTCTTAAAGAGAGTTGTCCGGAAGTATGCTGGTGGTGCAGCGGTGCCATTACTCTTAGGTGGTGGAGGGCTGGGTGAAAAGGGACCCTAAAATTGAATCCATTCTAATATATAAGAAGCTATCATTTACCTGGGATCAATTTCATGGATTTTATGAGTCAGCACTTGACCTTGCCCAAGTATTTACATCTGCATAAACATTTATTTGTCAACATGATGGTTTGTTGTGAAAAAAATTCGGACATTAAATCTCAAATGTCTTATTGAATACATATATTGATTTTTGTTTGCTTATCCTTTTAAATTTTTGCTTAGTTTTTGTATTTAAATGGATAGATAAAAACTTACTGGTAATGATGGTTGTTTCTTTCCATTAGGTGGCACCACAGAAGGGGCCACTCTTGGTTGACCCCTGGCAACTCTCAAAGCCTGAGAATTTTCTGATCTATCCACCAAGCGAGCCAACAAATGGCTTGCTGCACTTGGACCATTCCCATTGGGTATTTTCAGAGGTCGACTTGCAAGTTCTTCAATGCTTTTAGCCCTCTCTAGATGTGAATCAGGAGCGAAACTAACATTTTTCTGTGGGGAGGTTTTTTCTGTCTTTGTGGGGAAGATTTCCGCTTGAAACAGATCAGGGTCAGCGATATCCTGGTTAATGACAGTAGACTCAGAATACTGGGACTGACTGTGAAAGCTACCCCTGGATTCCCCTCGTACGTCAGCAGCCATACCTCGTCTGTTCACATTACCTACAATATTTATTCAACCTTAATTCCAATTTTATATGTTGTGTTGACCATTGTACAATATTTACATTCAGTTTAATTTTTTTTATGAAATCCATTAGAAATCCACGACGTTCAAATTTCTATAACACACGCAAAACCTTGTCACAGCGCGGTAGAATACACGGGAGGAACTACATGCATTTTCAATATTCAGGAACACCAAAATGTATATTGTTTTGACTCAATTCTATTTTTAAAAAACTACCCTTTTAAAATTAACATAAAATACAACAAATGTGCATCAAATATTAATTTGTCATTTTTTTTCTCACAATGTTTATTCGCGTTATTCAACTTTCCAACGTCACAAACGGCTTTCCAACGTCACGAACGGCTATTACGTTTATTAAGCACACCAATACCGAAGGGCGTTAAATTCACATTAAACATGAACGAAATAAACAATTATGATAAAGGAAAATTAGAGAATGTAAATACAAGCATTGAATTCATATTTTGGGATGTCTTAGGTCCTATAGCTCACCTGGCCGTGCCGACAAATTATCATACCGCGCTAACGTGCAGTATTCAATTTGTCGGCACGGCCAGGTGTGTTATAGGACCGAAGACATCCCAAAATATGAATTCAATCCTTTCACTGAATTCACTGATTTAGGCCATGGATATTGACCGGGGTAGCTCAGTGGTAGAGCACCTGGCTAGTGATGCAGGGATCCTGGGTTCAATAAATTCCCAGTCCAGCCATACATTTTCTCCTTTCCTTTATCCTATCATAAAACTATTCTGTTCATTCACACAAAGAAATTATTAATAAAAAATTGTCATTAGAAAATATTTATCTTAAAAGATCATTGACTTCAAGACTCCTGATGCAATCAAAATTGGACTTTTTAAAGGGGTTATATCACAGGCACTTGTTTCCTATACAGGGCTTCCCCTCCTTATTTTTACCACAAGGTACCTTGTTCATTTTCAGGCATCCCCACTTCAAGCTCATATTCTGTTAATATATCAAATAAAAACCCACTTTAAAATGACATTGTTTGCTTCAAGATACTTTTTTTCTTGTCAATTAAATCATTTCAGACATTTCTGGTTGAGCCTCCTTATTGTATACCACTCATTTATTCCTCAAAAATTACCTCGATACATTTTAAGACTTTTATTATGATACGACTTCCATTTGGGGGTACGGTAAAACCAGAGGCTTCCAAGTATTCCATTCTGAGGTCTCTGGTTTTATCCTTTATTTGTAACCCCAACTGGAGCTACTTGTATCCCAAGAAAATTCTTAAAATGTATTCGAGTAATAAATGAGTAGTTTATGATAAAGAAGCCCGACCAGAGACATCTAAAACGTTTTTATTCACGAGTAAAAAATAATATGTTTTACGGTGTGACCGTTGGGGCGAGCGCAGTTGTACCATCAAAAACACTTGAGATCACCCACTTCGAACGTCAAGCCGCACGAGATATCTCGACTAGCTGTGACGTCATACGACGTCACAAAGCTCGTCGGAGCTTACGGAGACAGCCGAGCGTCTGTCTGAAACTATAGAACTAGTGCAATTTTTGTCGAAAAACATGGCAGAGTTATTTCTTGTTTCTTTGAAAGATTTCTACAAACTGAAAGTCTGATATATGCTTTACGTTATTATTTATTTATTTATTCGGCAATATTCGCGCAAAGGACATTGGGTAGTGCAGGAATTCTGGGAATGTTGCAGAGAAATTTGGCTGACGTATGTACAGATTTCAATCCGAATTTCCTCTGTTCTTACACGTTAGTCTATTGAGCTCGCTTCGCGAGCGTCGCTTCGCGACGCTCGCTGTGCTCGCTATTAACGAAATACCAGTTTGAGGTGAGGGTGCCTTAAAATGAGTTAGGTACCTTCTGTTCAAAATAAGTAAGGGGTACCCCATATACAAAACAAGTGCCTGTGGGTTACATTAAGAAAGATCGAGTTTAAATGCGTTATACCCAGGATATTACTATAGTAAGCTTGTGCATTTGTACAACCAAATTGTGCCAATATTAATAAAAATAAAATTAATTACCGTATTTCATCATGTTTTCTAAATAATCTAATCATGCAATGTACCTAATTTATGCAGAGATTGTGCTGGGCCTGATAAAGCTTTAGCGATTTTTTAATGAAAGAGATCTTGTATTTCAAGCTTTATTTAATTTTTTAATTACTCAAAAGTTTTATAAACCCTATAATGTTCTTAACATGATCAAGATGCTGCTTTTCAACATTATCGATATCTATGCGCTTACACAATAAGGGGCACATGCTCATTTTTTTTTTTTTGGTCATTTCTACGCCCCTTTTATCAGTATAATTGTCCCTAAGCATCAATTTGAAATATACAGAGATTGAAATATGTACATTTGACCCCTGTGTCATAGTTTTGAAAGAATACTGCATTAAATTATGAACTTACAAACATAATAAAGTTCAAACTTGTCTGATTTTCCGCCATGACAGTTTATGTACCTTAGCAATACCCAAGGTGCTTTGCGAGACGACTATTTTCCGAACCTGAACCGATATTGAATTCGGCAAATGAGTCGGTTAAGTGAAATTATATTGAAAATCTATCTTGCTTTAAAAACTCATTTTTTTATTCACTTTAGATTTCTCTTACTGCAAAAAATGTAATGGAATAATAACGAACGCATAGGTCTAAGTGTGAAGTGAAAAATCGGATATTTACACGTTGATTATTCTTGTTAGACACAGAGATGATTTTATTCAGAATATATTATAAATTTTTTTTTTAATGTTTAATGGCTGTTTAGTTCTATTTCGTCTATAAAGGAAAATTGATTGATTGGAATATTTTAGCAGCGCCATATTTTTATATTAATTAATTAGTTAAAAATAGTTTCTCCAGATGTCTTTACATATAGGCGTCGGACTCGGGGGTCTAAGGGAGGGGGCTAAGCCCCCCCTAAAAACACTTCTTTTGCAAAGATAGACATTGACCATTGGTGCGTAGGGTTCGCCCCCTTTCAACAAGCACGTTCCAGTGTAGTCAAAGAAGGGTTAAGTGGTATAGTGTTGAATTTCAGGTTTGTCAAGTTTATTTCAGGTTTGATTTTTTTTTCTCTTTAAATTACCCCTCTCCCCCTGAAGTCTTTTAATAAACTGTACCTCAGGGAAGTATATTTATAAGATGGAATCAGAGTACCATGTTGTCTTCCCACCTTGGGGGTGGGGGTTTGCGGGGGGGGGGGGCATATTTTGACTGGCTGCTCGTTCGGTTCGGCTTTTTTGGGTTCTGTTTAAAGTTTATTTTTTTTCTTTTGTCTGTTTTTTCTTTACTTGCTTTTCACTAGTTGCCAAAAGAAAAGTATAAATTCTGAAAAATAATAGAAAGTCATCAATATGTACAAAATCACGTAATATGGGGTACTCACCAAGAACGGAAATATCCTTAGTATGATTGGGGGGATGCGTTCTGAAAAAGCTGTGTCATACAAACATTAGATACTTAAATGTGACAGGGATGGGAAACATGAAGCTTAAATTTATATATATTGTGTTTCTTGAATTAAATCTTTATTGGAGCGTTTTAGGTAAGTTTTACTGATACTACTTAAAAATTTGAGCAAATTTTTTTTATTACTTGCATTCTTGATGATTTTTACCTCATAAATAAAATATACATGTATATAAGTGCCCTGAGGAATTGCATGATCTGTCAAAATTCAGCGCTATTACACAATAATTGAATGCGAGAAAAATCAGGATGATACAATCATTTATCAATTAAATATCTTAATTGTTGGTTAAAAAAATTATCTTCATGAAAAATGTCGTCAGAATATACAAGAGATACTATCACAAAAGTTTTTTTTTAATTTTATTTTCTTAAAAATTTGTCAAAATTTCTTCTTACGCCACTTTGTCGATGATTTTCAAAGTGACCAAATGTTTCTTTTTTCGCAGAATTGTTATATGGTGTACTACATCATACACGTAGGGACATGTACATTTTTTTGTTTGTGAAACACATATATCGTACATGTATACTAGTATAGTGTGAGGGGGATAAACTGGATCAGAAACATAGAATGTCACATTCAGCAAACAAAGGCTTATTTCTCGCTGTAATATATCCTGTATTGTATTTTATTATGAAACTCTTTCCGTTACTTGTTTCGAGTTATAAAGTGTAACAGGGGGAATTTCAAAATTACATGCATATGTATTAATCCACTATTTTACTATTTTCAGAGAATATAATAGTACATGTGTATTTAAAAAAAACATTAAATATATTGTGAGGCCTTTTTTAGTACAGTAAGACGTAATACTAGTATGTAGTATTCATTTCTTTCACTTCAACACATCCTCTAAAGCTGTGTGTCCCACTTGGGAATGTATTTCTATACTTCAGATGAATCTTTGGACACTAGCTGGTTTTCTTAAAAATTGCTTTGTAAATAGTTTGTGACATACTCGTACATGTGTCAATACAAACAGCATACACAAGTTATTTGTGTACTAAATAATCTACAGTACATGTTTTAGTATTAACACTGTATATTTAAGTTATGTTGGTAAATGAAATAGTACTACCGTGTACCCTAATACAAAGCGGGGAGATTAGATTCTACAATCTGTCTACAAGCTGTCCTAAACATGCTATCTACGAAAGTAGGGCTGGGTATTGTCCCGAAATTTCGTATTGCGATATATTGCAATATTTTAACTGTATTGCGATATATTGCAATATTTTTAACTGTATTGCGATATGTATTGCAATATTTTCTATGTAATCTAAATGGCATTTTCTTAAGTATTTACTTTAACTTACATGCAGAATGTACATCACTTTGATAAGTAACCAACCCAGGAAAAAAAATCTTGTTGATTTCATTTAAGTTATACCCTGAAATGTACCCACTAAACAACTTCTGTCTTACTGTTTTCTTAATAACAAACTTTCATAAGTCTATTTTTATATTTAATGACAAAATTTCTTTAATCTAAGCATATTGCCAATATATCGATATTACAAAATCGTATTGCGATACGATATTTTTTGTCATTGTATTGCAATATATTGAAATATCGATATTATTGCCAAGCCCTATACGAAAGTGTAATTAGTACAAATAGTTAAAAAAAATTACTCTGCTCCTTCGTTTTTTTTTTTAACTCTTCACGAAAGTTTATGGAAAGTTAAAATTGAAAATCTTAAAGGAAATTTTGTTGATCCGTGTTTTCAAGTGGGATGGGGATGAGTGGTGTTGGTGTTGGCGTTGAAGGGGTTATTGATTGAAATCTCCCCTCCCCTCCAAAAAAAAATTATACGAAATTCACTTTTAGGTCCACATACCCCCCCCCTTTTTTTTAAATCACCCTAAAGCTACTTAGATTGCGGATTGTGAGTACCTTCTTGAAATATTCCCCTAGACTGGCTGATTTTATTATGTCTTAATATTCTCTCATTTCTCTTGCCATTAGATGCTACCACTGTAATCACTTCATCCACTGGAAGTTAAGAGTTGCCTATTCAGATAACTGATACCTTACTACAGACTACTGACGATGCCTTAATCCAGAACACCACCGAAGTGGAGAATCCACAACCCTCTACAGAAGGCCAGAATCATACAAATACTGAATTCACTACTGGATCCATAAGGCAAAACAACACTGAATCTATCACTGAAGCCTTCAGTTACACGAATGCCACTTCAGAAATATTTTATACTGGGCCCTCAATCCAGACCTTTAATAATACTGACACTGTATTTATTACTACTGAGACCGAGAAAGGTTCTACTGATGAGGCCTTTAATTTTACCCAAACTGGGTCTACTACTGAGGCCTTTAACCTTACAATTACTGAGTCTTCTACTGAGGCCTTGAATCTTACCAACACTGGGCCTATAACTGAGGCCTTTAACTTTACCAACACTGGGCCTATAACTGAAGCCTTTAACTTTACCAACACTGAATCTACTACTGAGGACTTGAATCTTACCAACACTGGGCCTACTACTGAGGACTTGAATCTTACCAACACTGGGCCTACTACTGAGGCCTTGAATCTTACCAACACTGGGTCTACTACTGAGGCCTTGAATCTTACCAACACTGGGCCTACTACTGAGACCTTGAATCTTACCAACACTGGGCCTACTACTGAGACCTTGAATCTTACCAACACTGGGTCTACTACTTAGGCCTTGAATCTTACCAACACTGGGCCTGCTACAGATGCCTTAACAAAGACATCAATAACATTTACCACTGAAGCCCTTATCAAGTCAACTACCTATTCTCAGATGATGACTGAATCCACAACAGACAACAGTACAACTGATTCTGAGTTTGTAATTCAACTTACAGGTAAATATATTAATATAAAATAAAATAAAAAAATCATCCCCCGGAACCAAAGATACAATCTACACAGTAGTTCAGTATTTGATTTCTTATTATCCCAAAGGCATTTTGTTTCAATACTAGAGACGATTTATTGACAATAATAAAAATGTTTAGAGAGAGAGAAAAAACTGGACCTGCAATTTTTTATAAACTATGTGCCATAATGATTTCTAATGTAAACCTTCCTTTGATTTAAGGAAAAAAATCGAAATATTGTGTGAATCTTCTATCTTTCAGATTCCTCTGAGGACAATGGCTTACTTATTGGATTAACACTCAGTGGAGCAGTATTCTTTATATGTATTGGAATCGGTATCTTCTCCATAAGAATGTACAACAAAAGAAGGAAAAAGAGGTGGAGTATGACATAAAATCAAGATTTCAAATCAACAGTTTATGATTTTGCTGCACTGCTTCCATTTACTACTTCAGGTCAAATTGTTCTCCCCTATTCAGCGGCAAGTCGACATAATATTATATCTCATAAAGTTTAAATAACTGATTTCAGTACAACTTAAATTGAAATTTTGCAATAATTAATGCATGGGAAAAAATAATCAAATCTAAAGGTGCTTATTTTAAAAAAGATATTGCAGTGTTACTATTACATTGAATTCTGTTGACTTTGTTAATTTTTAAATGTTGAAGAAGCATGTGTCCAATAGCTGAATGATATCCTAGTCAGGAATAAGTTACTTTGCATCTTTCAAGGAACGTAAAAGTATATATGCTGTTGTTTATCATGCCAATTTTTTTTTGTATACCAGAGACCTAACCGGTGAGGAGGAACCATCAATGGTCTCACTAGAACGCTATAAGACTCATTCTGATTCAACCTACACTTCCCTGAACCCAGGACATGGAATAGATTCTACAGATCATACCTACGCAGGACTTAGTCGCAGAGATTCTATGCTCCTAGCATCTTTTATGCAAGGTACGATTGAGCCAAATTCAGCATATACTACATTAAATCCGACCCAGGATGACAGCAGAACACAGGATCATATGTACACAGGACTAACTGAAACATTTAAACCCCTGGCAACTTCTGCTGGTACTATAAATCACCAGAGTTCTATCTACACCAAACTGAACCCTGAACAGAGTGATTGCACAACAGAACAGACATATGCAGAACTAAGAAAACAATCTGAATCCTCAATAAATTCCCAGCTTCCCTCTAATCATCCAATGTCTGCCTATACCACACTGAACCCAGAACATGAAACTTATGATAAAGAACAGCCATACGCAGAATTAACCAATGTATCTGAGTTATAATCAAGAACTGAATCCAACATAGTTAAATAACATTTTAGCCACAATTTTATATGGTAGATGGAATGTACTTTGTAATGAATTTTTGTGAATTCGTTTTTCATATTTTAGTGCAGGAATCTTTGAGTGTGAGCTAGCTAGGCTATTCTGTCATATTTTGGTATTCCAAATAAATTATTCCAGACCTTTTTGTTACATGTATATTAGCTACTTTTCTTCTGTAATTATTCTGTATCAGTCAAATAACAGGCTTCAAAAGATAACATGATATACTGAAAAATATATTTAAAAAAGAGCCAGAAGTGAACAAATACATGAATGGTTTATTTTATATTAGTCTTGAAAATATGAAAAATACATAAAAAATCAAGGTACACACACACACACAAAAAATCCATCATGTTTATGACTGTTCATTTACTAATGTTACAAAAAAGATAAAACCTAAAAAATTCACAGAGGGAGCATGAGCAATCTTCACACAGCTTAATTATATATACCGGTACCTCATTTGTTACAAGTCACTGCATGTCTGTAAGGATTATACATAATTGATATTAATTTAATAAGGATGTGGAGAAATTTATTCTGCATATAAACTTATTTGGCTTCATATATTACAATGTTTTTATCTACACGACCTGCCACTGCAGGATGGACATGTCTCGCCCTCCCGTGGACAGTAAGCGGGAATCATCAAACAGGAAGCTAACGTTAGTCACATGACTGCTGTGTCCCTTATACACATGTTTATCAGCCTGTAAAATAAAAATGTAAGTTAAAAAAAAAATCACTTTTTTCTACAAGTTGTTAAAAACAGAAGCCTACAATAAAGGGGATTTTTTTGATAATGTATTTATGTCTTTTGTCAAAGCTTTACTTGTACATTTAATATCTTACAATTTTGAAAATTTTTAAAATATCAAATGCCAAGAGAATTAAATCCTTTATTAGTAATTTTACTTCACAATTTTGCCAAGCTAGCTATTAATTAATATAAAAAAAAAAAGGATCAGAGGTTAACTCCCCCTACCTTAGGCTGAGAACATGGGTAGCGGTAGAGATTCACTTTTCCAAAATCATCAGCGCTGGCCAGAATTTGACCATTGTGAGATCTGCAGACATTGTTCACATCGGTACCATCTGCATCCTCTGGCCACACACCTAACAATTACATTTCATATTATAGTATTTAAAGCACCATTCAAAATGTTGTATGAAGAATTTTGAAATTCATAGTAATATGACAAAATATTATTCAAAACACATAATGTGTAACTATGAAAGTTATTTAAAACACAAACAAGTGCATGTTAAGTCATGCACATAGAGTGGCTGACAACATCATTATTTGCTCCTTTCCATGAAACATATTGCTCCATCAGTCAAAGATATTTGAGTGGTAAATACCTGCAGCATTAAAGGTTAGGGTACAGAATCCAGTGGCCCATTCTACATCCCTTATGGCAGAAATGTTTATCTCTTGTTCACAGCTTGGCATCATCCCTATAATTAATTTTAATTAGAGGTTCAAGTTTTATTTAAAGCACACTCAGTCAACCAGAAGTCTCTGTCGAGACTGTAGCTCTCCTGGTTTGTACTTGTAACAAAGGATGAGAAAAGAAGCCATTGCCATCAGACCAAAACTGTAGGAGTAGCGTTTTAAGGGAATTTCACAGAAAATTCTATTTTTAGTAACAATGGCAACACTATTCATCAAAATAAAAAACCGATGCACTATTTCATATATCTTAGTGTATAGTCTACTTGTGTGCCAAGTTATATTGAAATCAGACCAAAACTGTAGGAGGAGTAGCGTTTTAAAGGAATTTCACAGAAAATTCTATTTTTAGTAACCATGGCAACACCATTCATCGAAATCAAAATCCGATGTACTATTCTATGTATCTTAGTGTAGACTACTTGTGTGCCAAGTTATATTGAAATCAGACCAAAACTGTAGGAGAAGTAGCATTTTAAAGGAATTTCACAGAAAATTCTATTTTTAGTAACCATGGCAACACCGTTCATAGAATTCAAAATCTGATGCACTATTTTCTGTATCTTTGTGCAGTCTACTTGTGTGCCACGTTATATCAAAATCAGATCAAAACTGTAGGAGGAGTAGCGTTTTGAAAAATTGTTTACAGACAGACGGACAGACGAGGGACACCTTACTATCGCATTAGCTCTTCTGGTCTCTGACCAGTAGAGCTAAAAAAGAAGAAAAAGTTAAAAGACCTACAGTACAGGATTTCATAGTCTCCTGAGTTGCTCCGTAGGTAGGTACCATCAGCAGACCAGTCTAGATGCGTCACAAAGCTGCTGTGTCCCTATTTATAACCAAAAATGGCAGTAAAATAGTAAAACAAACTGTATGCTATGCAAACATGATAATTATTGATAACTACAGAAACCAGGATCACAATTTATGTTTTTTTTATCTTCCAGACATAATTTTTCCTTACAAATTTCATCCTTCCAAATAGCTAATCAACTCCCATACACATGTTTTATAAATTTTGACAAAACAAAAAGAGAAACTATAACCCTGTTTTACTTACAGTGCAATTTCCAACAGCATTATATGATTTTCCACCATCTGCTACCTCATAAATATATATGTGATTATCTCTTGACCCAAGAGCAAGGAAGCTGCCATCTGTTAAAGAATATAGTCTGCAGGTATACCACATGGGGTATCTATTCCTAATTGGCATAAAACTTTTTTTCATAATACAGTAAAACTCATTTCATACGAACACGGATATTGTAAATTTACAGATATGGCGAAGTCATATTGGATTCCCAGCTATATTAATTCAATGAATTTCTTATACGGTTATAGAGAACTATGGATATAGTGAAGTAATTTCATAGTGACTTCCTTATAACCGAGTTTTGCTGTAGTTGTTTCATAGCAATTCATTTTTATTGACAAGACCTACAAATACTGGAGGACAAATTTTTAAATATAGCGTTTTTTTTATTTTTCAATAAGCATCTTAAATTATGATTCCCTATAGAACTTGTATGAACATGATTACTGTGAAATCATCATAGGCGTCGGAACCATGTGGTGGGGGGGGGGCTTAGACCTCCACTTTTTTTCCAAATATATACTTGGTATAGACATTCAACATTCTACCTAAAAACAATTATTTTTTTAACAAATTTATCAGATAAATCTCTTGCATGTATGAGCAACCAAAACAATTACAACACCAAGAACCAATTTAATTTGGCCCAGGATCAATCATTGACCACCAGAAATTAATTTTAAAGGATCCCACAGTATAAAATGCTGATTACACTTTGCTGACATTACCTGGTGAGTACTGGACACACTTGATCTGTTACTGTCTAGTTACCTGGTGAGTACTGGACACACTCAATCTGTTACTGACTAGTTACCTGGTGAATACTGGACACACTCGATCTGTTCACTGCCATCAGTGTAACTAGTTACCTGGTGAGTACTGGACACACTCAATCTGTTCACTTCTGTCAGTGTTACTAGTTACCTGGTGAGTACTGGACACACTCGATCTGTTACTGACTAGTTACCTGGTGAGTACTGGACACACTCAATCTGTTCACTGCCATCAGTGTAACTAGTTACCTGGTGAGTACTGGACACACTTGATCTGTTATTGACTAGTTACCTGGTGAGTACTGACACTTGATCTGTTACTGACTAATTACCTGGTGAGTACTGGACACACTCAATCTGTTCACTGCTGTCAGTGTTACTAGTTACCTGGTGAGTACTGGACACACTCGATCTGTTCACTGCCGTCAGTGTTACTAGTTACCTGGTGAGTACT
>PRKT01000106.1:1014678-1025738 GCA_003671525.1 Saccostrea glomerata | reverse complement strand
GGGGGGGGGGGGGGGGGGGGGGGGGGGGGGGGGGGGGGGGGGGGGGGGGGGGGGGGGGGGGGGGGCTTAGCCCTCCACTTTTTTTCAAAATATATACTAGTTATCTGGTGAGTACTGGACACACTTGATCTGTTACTGACTAGTTACCTGGTGAGTACTGGACACACTCGATTTGTTACTGTCTAGTTACCTGGTGAGTACTGGACACACTCAATCTGTTACTGACTAGTTACCTGGTGAGTACTGGACACACTCAATCTGTTCACTGCTGTCAGTGTTACTAGTTACCTGGTGAGTACTGGACACACTCGATCTGTTCACTGCCGTCAGTGTTACTAGTTACCTTGTGAGTACTGGACACACTCGATCTGTTCACTGCTGTCAGTGTTACTAGTTACCTGGTGAGTACTGGACACACTCTATCTGTTCACTGCCGTCAGTGTTACTAGTTACCTGGTGAGTACTGGACACACTCGATCTGTTCACTGCCGTCAGTGTTACTAGTTACCTGGTGAGTACTGAAGACACTCGATCTGTTCACTGCCGTCAGTGTTACTAGTTACCTGGTGAGTACTGGACACACTCGATCTGTTCACTGCCGTCAGTGTTACTAGTTACCTGGTGAGTACTGGAGAGACTCTATCTGTTCACTGCTGTCAGTGTTACTAGTTACCTGGTAAGTACTGGACACACTCTATCTGTTCACTGCTGTCAGTGTTACTAGTTACCTGGTGAGTACTGGACACACTCGATCTGTTCACTGCCGTCAGTGTTACTAGTGACCACCTCTTGCGTCTCAATGTCCAAAACAAACCATGCTCCCGTCCCACTCCCTATAGCAGCAACACTGCCATCAGGGTAAAAACAGCAGCTGTGGGCTGGCTCCTAAAATGGCTCAAAGTTTTAAGATTTCACTTTTGTTTGATCATGAAGTACATTACCTGGGAATGGGGAGATTATAATTTACATTACTTTACAAAGATAATTGTATAGTTCATTGATGAATTACAATTGAGAAGATTCTCCTCTACATTTGATTGTCAATCATGTAAATCTTAAGTGTCTTATGAATAAAATTAATTAAAATCTTGATTGTAATCAGTCACAAAAACTTTCAAAGACAAAATACACACTGATGGTTTCAAACCAATCAGAGGACAGGGCATTAGGACAGCAGACCATTGGACATCAAAATATAACACACTAATGATGGCATCAACGTACCCCAATCCTATCATAATCTTCCCTAGTCTACTTACCGAGACTTCTGTAGACCAGATGACTGAATGACTGGTGCTGTCCCACATGTGGACCTGTTTATCTGACCCACAGGTCAAGAACGTAGGCTGACTAGGGTGTGAGGCAAGCCCCCATAGCTCATCCATGTGACCCTACAGGAGCATTTTGCAATGGTTTATTATACTTCCTTTAAACAATATCAAAATATTAATAGCCTATGGTTAATGTGAACTAACAAATAATGATGTAAAATTTTACTCCTTATTACCTGTACTATGGGATTGAGTTGTAGATCAGGGGTTCCCTGTAGGATACAGTTCCTTGTGGTTCCCACCAGAACCGCCCCTTCATTGGCTTCATTCAGCATCCTTACACCCCCATACTTCTCCTCTAACTGTAATGGGACATGCATAACTCATCTTGTTCCATTATCAAATTAAGAAAGCTTAACAATGCATTGTTACAATGCACTTTAAAAAATTACTGTAGATCACTTAATTTTCGCGACACCTTATTTTCGTGTGATAGTCATTCACTCTTTATTAGCAAGACAAAATTTTCACAAATTGTGGTCATTGCTCTATATAATCTTAAGAAATTCTTTTATACGCAAGAATAAAATTTTTGTGAGTATACTGTCTCGCGTAATTACGCGAAAATAAAGTTCTCGCGAATAAAAGGTGATTACAGTATGCACTTTGAAATTTTTTTTCAAAGTGTGTTAAATTTGGGACCAAATCACTTCAAAAAAAAATCATTTTCTGTTCAAAGTGTACATGTTAATATTGACCATATTAACACGCTTTGAAAAAAATGTGTATGGCTTGGTCAATTTTTTTGCAAATCTTATGTATGATAAATAATTGAACCTGTTTGATAACTCTTCAGTGATGAGGTCACTTCAGGATGTGAACGTGAACGATTTTGATTTTTCCATGCTCTTAAAATTCTTTCTCTCTTTCGAAGTGCATTAATTTTGTCCCAATTTCAACGTACTTTGAAAAAAAATTTCAAAATGCATAATTTTTTCAAAGTGTGTTGCCACAATGCATGCATTGTCAAAAAAGTCTTAGAATTTGAAATGAAATTGTGAACAAGTGATAGCAGAATAATATATATGAAGCAGAGAAAGATATACAATTATTGGCTGGGAAGAAAAATATTTCTGTCTCTTGCCAGCCTGCCTTTAAAGAGGAATTGTCTAAATGCCTTAATTACCTCTGTCTCTACCCCTGTCTTTTAGTAGGAGCTGTCTTAATTACCTCTGTCTCTACCCCTGTCTTTGTGTAGGAGCTGACTTAATTACCTGTCTCTACCCCTGTCTTTGCATAGGAGCTGTCTTAATTAACTCAGTCCCTACCCCTGTCATTGTGTAGGAGCTGACTTAATTACCTCAGTCTCTACCCCTGTCATTGTGTAGGAGCTGTCTTAATTACCTCAGTCTCTACCCTGTTTTTGTGTAGGAGCTGTCTTAATTACCTCTGTCTCTACCCCTGTCTTTGTGTAGGAGCTGACTAAATTACCTCTGTCTCTACCCCTGTCTTTGTGTAGGAGCTGACTTAATTACCTCAGTCTCTACCCCTGTCTTTGTGTAGGAGCTGTCTTAATTACCTCTGTCTCTACCCCTGTCTTTGTGTAGGAGCTGTCATATTGTATGATCTTTCTGTCTTTTCCACCTCCAGACAACACAGTTCCATCTTTCATCACACACAGAGAATAAATCCCTCCCTCGTGAGCAGCCTCAATGGCTTGGGATATTGTATTGCATCCTTTATAAAGATACTTTTATATTTAGCATTATATAGACATATACATTTTAAAATCATTTTCAAAGAATAACATATACATGTACTCACAACGTGAATTCAATTCAGCTGTGATCCAAGCTTATAATTACCTTGTGGCCAGATGAAAATGTTTCCATTTGAGTCACCAGTAAGGATGTCCCCATTTTCAGCAAATGCCAGACATGACACATACTTTGGTTTTTCATAGGTCTTGAGAAAAAAAACCAACAAATTACTGTAAAATAGGAGTAATTAAAAAAACATTTCTTTGTTAGAAAAAATCAAACCATCAACATGAACATGAACCCAGAAATCTGAATAAGTAAAGTAGAACCCATTTTTTATAAAGTTTCATTGTACATCAAATATTCCAGTTTTCTCTGAGAAGGAGTCTCCCTCCATCGTCCAGAAGGACACCTGTCCTTTACCCCCACAGGTGATGATGCTGTTCTCCTCCAGGGGATGGAACTCGGCCCCCAGCACTACTTCTGTGGAGCTCTGGAAAAATTAATTTTAGTGAGAAAGCAATGTGTCATTTCAATAAGTTTTTTTTCTTTGCTTATTTTTCTTTTTGCTTCTTTTGTCACTTCAATAGTACTACAAAAAACTACATGGAATCAGTTACTTTAATGTCCTGCATTGTTTGATATCTTATTTTTGTTGTTGACAAGTAATTGTGAAATAGTTATGAATCGTAATAAATGTGATCTCAAAATATTTTCTCATTTAACCAAAACCAGAATGAGAGAGAAGCGTACATTTTGCCCGTGGTTTATCATTTAAAAACCATCTAACACTGATTGGCATTTTGTTTGTAGCCGACTTACCTTGGTGTCACATATTTTTTGTGGAGTATCCTGACTCAGATCCCAGACAGACATGATGTGATAGTTGTTCTCATCCACAGCTACCAGACGATTACCCCCATCCTGTTAATGACAAGAGTGAAATGGGTCTTCAAAGTCTTAGAGAATGTAGTTAAAAAACTATATTATTTTTATTATTTATTCCAACTCTCTGATAGGCTCAAACATGATCACATGATTAAGTATAAAACAGCATAAGACTTGAGTTACTATTTATAAAATCTGAAATGCATAGCGACTTGATGTTTCTTAAAATGGAGAATATTTTCTGTAAAACCAAAATAATACTGATTTCACAATTACAGTAATACAGTGTATGACTTGATGTTTTAGAAAAATATATATACTTCATCTTAATTTTGCATTAATATTTTTTAATGTTCTGTAATTGATGAGATGTAATAATGCATTGAATTAGGATCTACTTTATATTAAAACATATTGAATATGTTTGTCAAAAATTGATACAAATAAATGTAGTATTTTGAATAAGTAAATCCTTTGAATTACTCTATCAATATAAGCATGACAAAGGAAACATAATTACATCAAAAAGCTTAATTCATTTTGATCTCTAGTCTCTAAGTGTTAAAGAGAGAAAACTTGTGTCTTGTTCCCATAATTTTCAAATTGGGTTTTGTTCAATTTGGTCAATCCATTAGATATATCGACTCACAGAAAAGCATATTGACCTTGGACTTTGTGCTCGGTCAATATGCTTTTGTGAGAAGTCGGTATATCTATGGATCGACCTCATCAAAGGGCTATATTTATATAATAAAAGTGAATTATGTTTTATCAGATTAGCTTGAACATCTGGAGAAAACAATATAAAAATCCTGCCTCACCAGTTTGGAGAAGGATAGACAGCAGACGGCCTTTTGAAACTCTCCAATCCCGATCACATGAAGTGTCTCCAGTGTTGACGTATCCCAGATCCTGACGTGGGGCTGTTAATAAATGATTAAAGTAACTTACCCCACTCTATATGATCATGATAAATACCTATTAGAACCACACTTTTCAATAGTCACTGAAAGAAGATACAAACTTCAAAAGGATACCCAGAGCATAAAAATGTAAATTTTGTTGAAGACATGTCATTGTCAATACGAGAGACCAGAACAGGCATGTAGCATTTGGGGGAGTGGGGGTTAGACTCCCCCTTTTTCCTCTGGCTGCCCCTTTCAAAAACGATCCTACGTCACTGCAGAACTAGAAGGCTCATTTGAGATTAGGTTTTCTAAATATGAGGTTTGAAATGTAAGTGTTCAAGTGCAACAATCATTTACATTCTACTTTCAAGACTTGTTGACTGCTGATTGGACAATGTATTGATTTATTACGATTGGGTGATAACGTCTAAACACATCTTTTAATTGGGTGATACTTTTACATGTCATCCATAAGTGATATTTATCACTTTTTAAATTGTGGTTTTAAGTAGTCTGTTACATATCTGTCGAATATGTGAAGCTGACAATAATATCATACACACATCAATGATAATAAATTAATTGATTTTGTTTGTATAGATGTTTATCATAATTTGTATCATAGAGGTGGAGACGTTTTCCTTAACATTGAAATCCATTAGAGCGTGACACTTACCTCGCCTTCTTCCTCGTCATGGCCCGCCACCTGTCCAGTGGCCACTCGGACCTGGTCAGGATGTATGGCCAGGCTAAAAAATAATCTCGGTGACATTGATATAACTTACATGATTACAGACCCCCACATCCCCAACAAATGTAAAATTCGTGTGTGAACAAATTTTAAAAAAAATTCTTTAAATTTAAATTCACGTTATATAATAAATAATGCGCTATTTGTTTGTCTTAATAAAAAAATTTTTAGATATTAACTTTTTACCCACTACTCACACACTCACCAATTGACGTCATCAGTATGACCTATATAATGTCTCTGGGTGTTCTCCTCTACGTTTTGGAGGACGACGGTGGCGGCGGCGAAGTAGATGATTTCTCCACCGGGAAGATAATACAGATTGGAGCGACAGTCCGTACCACGGTATCCATAACTAACCAGTCTAAGGAAATCTCTTTAATACCAAAGTTTTTCATATAAATTTTGACAATAGTAAATGCTGGCAATCACTTTTTTATTAGCGAGATCTTTTGTTTCGCGAAATTATGCGAGCCTGCCTGCTCGCAAAAATAACATGTTCACAGGATTATATATACCGCTATACAACAAGATTTGTCACGCTTAAAATTTATACCGACTGGCTATCTCTCGAAAATGAGGTGTCGGGAAAATATAGTGATGTACAGAATCGAATACAAGAAAGGGGGGGGTAAATTTGTCTACTTCTCCTAATATAATAATTTAAAACTGGGGTGTCTACAAAACCCTATAAAATCGTTGCTTGCATTATATCACGGACACTTGAAGTTAATGTAAATATTATAGTATGTGCATGTATACAAAAAAGGTTTTTTTAATACATATGTACATGCACATACTGTATATTTACATTAACTTCCAGTGCCCGTGCATTATATGACATAAAATCGCCAAAGGTTTTATTTCAATATAAAGTACTTGCGCAAAAAATTGTCAAAAAGTAGAATGTTTACTGTGTCCACTTTAAAAACAAAATGCTTTTTTAAATATCCAATTTTTCTTGGACATGTTTAAAATAATCGTGTCGAGAACAAGCAACATGTGCTAAATTAACAAACTTAAAAATGGCATTAATAACATATAACCCTTTGTATTTAAATAATTCTACTTTTTATTGTGCCCTTAATCCTGCTGAACTGATTTTTTACTATGTATATATTTTTAACAATCGTGACCTTGTCATTCAAAACAAAAAAAGTTTATCTGTTTGTTTGAAGTAAAAAACGTAAGTAAATTGTATTTCTAGTCAGAGTATATACTGTAACAAAGGATGACAATTTTGAGACGCTTCCACTTGGCGGTAGTGGGTTGCAAATTTTAGACCAATGCCCACCGGCAATCAGGGTTATTGAGCAGTGAGGGATCTTAAATTTCGTGACAGGACTTACTGCTACAAGACGGTCAATACTGCCTTACTTTCAAGAATGAAAGGTCCCCGCGTCGACGTCCCGCAGTGGAATTTGAACCCGCGATGAGGATCATCTTCTTGCTCTGCGACTCTAAAGCAAACGTTCTAACCAATGCGCCACGCGGGCGACCGAAGCAATAAGTTCAGCAAAGGAGAAATCTTCCCCGACATGAAGGCCCATTACTCGTGGTTCATTACTTGTTAAGGATACACCCACTCCAACTGTAGACTTTCAGAAGGTGGATCACAACTTGTTTCCTCCACAGCAGTGGGGGCGTAAAGATAGATAGGTCTGCCCTTCAGGTAGATTCTCACATCTCCTGAAGTCGACAAAAATATCGGTATAAAATCTTGCTTTTTAATTATTATTTTACACAGTGGCATAAATATCAAAACAGGTCTTCATTTTATGATGAAGGTGAATTGAACACGATCAGAATTTTTATTTGGGAGCTTTTATTCACAAATTGGTTTGGTACCGGGGTATTTCATTCTTCCTTGAACAATTTATACAAAACTGTCCGATACATCGGTTATTCATTTTAATCAGCATTCATTTTAAAATCTATTCATTATTCATTTTATTCATAAATACCTGCATTTTCTTCGCCTCTGTAAATAAAACAAAGAAGAAATTATGAGATTTCTCAGAAACAAACAGTCCAAATATTGAAAAACTTTAACTTAGAATTCGAATATAATCCCGAAAACAAACGAAAAACCACTGTTGTTGTATATCTTAATAATTATGCCATAAACTTCAAATATATGTTGCATGCAATATTTTTTGGAAAGTTTTCCGATGTGCAAACAGACCCCCCCCTTTCCAATTCAGAAAAAAAGAAAATGTCGGCACTTCTTAAAAGACATCGAAATAGTGTATTTTGTTGGGAAAGTAAATAAATTGACCAAAAAAAAAAAAAAAATACACTGCTTCATAAATGTAGATGCACATGTGACAACCAGATAACCTTAAAATAATATTTAAATCAGATTTTTTTATCCAGATCTGCAACCTGCACCAACAAATTTAGGGCTATAAAATATATGTTCTATAAGGCCTATAAATATTTTATACTTACTCCATTTCCTGTGTTGAAAAGCTGATTTATAAACGTTTTAGAACATAAAGAAATCAGACACAAACGTAAATACCGCTCTTATAGTAATTCCCCTACAATGGAAGTTGCATGTATAGGAAATTAAAGTGTAGAGGATTTGAATGTTCGATCTCTTAGTATATAAGGTATAAAAATTTTGCACGCTCGAATGCAACTCAGTCTTCAGTCATTGTGCCATTGCTATTGATTCTACGCCATATACTACTGATAAAGTCGACGTAGACCATTGTTTTTGAACTCATTGCTTATCATCGATCTATTGAACAGTTGTTAAACATTACATATATTATTGATTTTTGCATCTATTGAACTATAGATCATTACATATATTATTGATCTTTGCAACTATTAAACTATTGAACAGTTATTGATCATTTTATATATTCATTTTATGATTATGCATTTCTCAATTATATCTAAAAGTAAAGCCATGACAAACCAGAAGTCTCTGTCGAGACTGAAGCTCTACTGGTTTGTACTTATAGCAAAGGAAGAGAAAAGTACTTACGCAGTTGGAAATTGAAACTTTTCAACAGCAATAAATGGAATAATAATCCTTGATTAAGTCTCTTTATGTTCTTAGTGTAGTCTACTTGCATGCCAAATTATATTATAATCAGACTAAAACTGTATTTGGAGTAGCATTTTGAGAGTATTTAACAGAAATTTCTATTTTTAGTAACCATGGCAACACCATTCATTGAAGTGAAAAACTGATACACAGAATTATGAACCTTAGTGTAGTCTACTTGTGTGCCAAGTTATGTTAAAATCAGACCAAAACTGTAGGAAATGTAGCATTTTGAAAGAATTTCACAGAAATTTCTATTTTTAGTAACAACAGCAACACCGTTCATCGAAATCAAAAACTGATATACAGAATTATGTACCTTAGTGTAGTCTACTTGTGTGCCAAGTTATATTGAAATCAGACCAAAACTGCAGTAGGAGGGGCATTTTGAAAGAATTTCACAGAAATTTCTATTTTTAGTAACAACAGCAACACCGTTCATCGAAATCAAAAACTGATATACAGAATTATGTTTCTTAGTGTAGTCTACTTGTGTGCCAAGTAATATTGAAATCAGACCAAAACTGTAGGAGGGGTAGCATTTTGAACGAATTTCACAGAAATTTCTATTTTTAGTAACCACGGCAACACCGTTCATCGAAATCAAAAACTGATATACAGAATTATGTTTCTTAGTGAAGTCTACTTAAGTGCCAAGTTATATTGAAATCAGACCAAAACTGTAGGAGGAGTAGCATTTTGAAAGAATTTCACAGAAATTTCTACTTTTAGTAACCACGGCAACACCGTTCATCGAAATCAAAAACCGATACACAGAATTATGTATCTTAGTGAAGTCTACTTGTGAGCCAAGTTATATGGAAATCCGACCAAAACTGTAGGAGGAGTAGCATTTTGAAAAATTGTTTACAGACGACAGACAGACAGACAGACAGACGGACGGACGACGGACGCATTACTATCGCATAAGCTCTTCTGGTCTCTGACCAGTAGAGCTAAAAACTGCCTAACCATAGTCCTTTATTCTATCGAAATAATTTTAATGGGGAAAAATAGAACTCATTGAATTGTTTAAATCCCTCAATATAGTAAATACATGTAAACCCCCCCCCCCATCATTGTTGTCCTCCTAATCGAATTAATATCCTTGTCTTTTTACAGATTTATACAACTTCTACAAATGTGTTTAACTTCTTTTAATTTTTTGAATGAGAATCTGATGAATGACATGGGGAGAACATGTTTCACATTTTAGATACAGTCTCAATGCAAGAAGTTTGCATTTCTTAAGCATACTGCATTAGCAGTCTATCATTAAATAGAATGGGCCTCTTATGAGAATATATGAATCTACTCTACTCAATAAAAACTTACATGCATACTGTAAGGTATGCTGCGTTTCCTTTTACTGAGTACCCCAACTCTATATTTTTTCTGATATATCCAAAGGCCCAAATGCCTATCATCTGACCTACTTTTGGATTGGATTATCTCTGTGCCAAAGGATGAATCATTTTTTAAGTTTAATGGTCCAAAATGTCAATATTCAAAATATATAGGTTGTAAATTATCAAGTTATTTAAAAAAAAAAAGCAAAACCAGAAACTAAAGAAAGTCACTATAGCTGCATTAAAGAAACATTACAGTGGCATTGCATCAATTGAAAAAAGCTAATGATTCTATGCTTCTTAACGTCCAATTTAAATATATTTTATAAGCCATAAGATTGAGAAAGTAGGTCATTGTGACTTTTTTTTTTTTAAATGACACACCCACCTTGAAGTCTTTACTTATAACTACAAATAGAAAGGTCAGATTATTTTAGACTTCAAAGAATATCTGCATATTAAATACAAGAGGCCCAGGGGCCACAGCGCTCACCTGAGCACATCAGGCTTGAATTTACTCCCCCTCCAGGCGTTCATCATTTGAACAAACTAGAATCTACACTACCTGAGGATGATTCCATATAAATATCACTAATCATAGCTTTGAAGTATTTTAAAAGGTTTCCCTATATATCCCTATGTAAAACTTGGGTCGACCATTTTGGCCCTACCCTTGCCTCGTGGGTCATGATTTGAACAAACTTGAATCTACACTACCTGAGGATTATTCCACATGAGTTTCATCTTTCCTGGCCCAGTGGTTGTGGAGAAGAAGATTTTTAAAGATTTTTCCTATATAATCCTATTGTCATGTAAATTTTGAATTTACCGGGTGGCAGTAAATACAAAATTTACAACATGACAGTTGCCATGTTGTAAATTTTGTATTTACTGCCACCCGGTAAATTCAAAATTTACAACATGACACTATGTAAAACTTGGGTCAGCCATTTTGGCCCCACCCTTGCCCCGGGGGTCATGATTTGAACAAACTTGAATCTACACTACCTGAGGATGACTCCACATGAGTTTCATCTTTCCTGGCCCAGTGGTTGTGGAGAAGAAGATTTTT
>PRKT01000106.1:978935-1013617 GCA_003671525.1 Saccostrea glomerata | reverse complement strand
TGCTTCCACATGAGTTTCATCTTTCCTGGCCCAGCGGTTCTTGAGAAGAAGATTTTTTAAAAATGCCATTAATTTTTAACAAATTCATGATTATCTCCCCTTGGAAAAGGGCGTGGCCCTTTATTTGAACAAACTTGAATCCCCTTCACCCAAGGATACTTTGTGCCAAGTTTGGTTGAAATTGGCCCAGTGGTTCTTGAGAAGAAGATGAAAATGTGAAAAGTTTACGACGACAACGACGACAACAACAACAACGACGACAGACAACGGACAAATTTTGATCAGAAAAGCTCACTTGAGCCTTCGGCTCAGGTGAGCTAATAAAAGTCATCATGACCAATTCTAGGGTGAACATAATCTGAGGGCCCATTTAAAATGATAACCAAGAAAGTTTAGAAAGAAGGTTGATGTGACTTGTTGAACATTACAGTCCCAAGATGAATCAGATAACAAGGTTTAACAACCCTAAGCCTCTTGCTGTTAAAAATATTATGCTAAATTATTTTCAAAATGATTAAATTAAAATAGTAGGTGTCTGTGACACATTTTTGGCTGAACACACTTGACATAATATCCAATATGGTTTACAAAGAACAGCAATCGTACAAATTTAACTCAATCGTGCCCTGCAGTTATATACCGGTAGTTCAATAACAGATTATTCAAAGTGTTGGCTGGCATTAAATAAACAAACACATAGAGTGATGATACAAATGAATTATTTTATTAAAGGTGTATATAGGAATAAAGAAAAAAAATGTCTTACATATTATAACTACAGGTATATAAAACTTTTTAGAACTTAAACATTTTGTACAATTTTCATTCATTTCTTTAATGAAATCTTTTTCTGCATTCAACATAATAGACATCTGCAAGAAATTCTTATCATAACCACTGGTAACAGTTAATAAAGAAAGATAGTTACTAAACAAAAACCAGTGGAATGGTAATACTAAATGCCTTATGTATAAATAAATTCTATTGCACATTTACTTAGAAGCACTATAAATACAGTAAAACACGTTTAGTACGAACACGGATATAGCGAATTCACGGATATAACGAAGTTTTTCTTGGTCCCCGGCAAAATTCTTGAAAAATCTTTGTAAAATTTTACAGTTTTAACGAACTCTGATATAACGAATTTATGGATATAGCGAACTGATTTTGAGTCCCATTGAGGTTAAATATAATGAATTTTACATCTTTTATAACGAACTTTCAAAAATCTCAAAATTTGATAAATTAAACTGACTTTATTTTCTTTCAGCATTTGTAAATAAAATTCAATTCATAACAAAACCTTAGTTATCGAAGGTATGTTTTGTAATATTTGCTTCCCTAACATATTTTATAGTAACACTTGAAGGAAAACATGCATATTGCGAATTCGCTATATATGGTTATACGAATTCGTTATACGGATATAACGAATTACCGATATAGCGAATTAAATTCACAGGTCCTCAGGATTTCGCTATAACCGAGTTTTACTGTAAAAGATAGTTTAACACTACCTTTATTTCAAAAACAGAGTCAAGAAAACAAAAGGGGAAAAGCATTTGACAAAAACTTAACTGGTCCACATTATAACACTGAAACACTGAAAATTACAGAGGGTACTCTACAATTTTTTTTTTTTCATTGTATAACTATTTGAGCAACTCAATATATCTTATATATCCAATAATACCTGTCAATATAACAATCTGTATTCTGGTTTGATTAGATGCAAATTATGAATGTGAACACCATGTACCAATGCACCAACACTGAATTTACATAAAACTATTCACTAACCAAAGTTATATTATTCTTGTAAATTGAGTACACATACATTATAGTACTATTACTTTTAAAATTCACTCCCACACATAAATATATTTTCTAAATTGAAAAATACTGAAAGTCTATTCCTTAAAGCTTCATCTCTACCAAATCCAAACCCTGTATGTTCATAAAAAAAAAATCTTCAACTGCTTTGAATATCAAATCTTAAACAATCAAGCTAAACATGATAACATATGAAAACATGAAAAAAAATACACTGTACAAAAAACAATATACAAGAAAAATTTGTTAACTATAAATATAATGGTACAAAGAGTAGAAAAAGTGTTCCTACATTACTACACATTGTATATATAACAAAATATAACAATCATATTATCTCAGACATTCAATAACTATGTATAATGCCTATCAGGTATAACTATTCCGCTTGACTACTTAGACGACCTGCCACTGCATGATAGACATGTCTCGCCCGCCTGTGGACAGTAAGCGTGAATCATCAAACAGGAAACTGACGTTAGTCACATGACTGCTGTGTCCATTGTAGCAATGCTTCTTTGCCTGTCAAAAAGTCAGGAAATATATGTAGATAAGATGCATTTTCCTTCAAGAGAGATATACAGTAAAATTTGTCTAATTCTGATGTCAATAATGTCATAAAAAATCATCAGGTTATACAAGATTGTAGAGTAGACAACACAATTAAATTGATGAAATGGGACTAGAAGATTTATAAAAGGCATGCTTTCAGAAATAATTCTTTTTTCTATTTTCTATAAATTCTAAGCTTTGATTGGCCATCCCTTTCTGATTCCACCTACCCTAGGATGATAACAGGGGTATTGGTAAAGGTTCACTTTTCCAAAGTCATCAGCGCTGGCCAGAACTTTACCATTGTTTGATCTACAGACATTGTTTACATCAGTACCATCTGCACCTTCTGGCCATACTCCTGAAAATTTCATCGATTACATTATACATATGATGAAGCTTGTTTATCAAACTATGGTAAAATTTGGTTATGAAGAACTCACTAACAAGGAAATCTCAATTACAAGAAACTTTTTTTATAAGTTTCCCAGAGGACTTTTCAATATGTAACTTAATTGGATATAAAGAACCTTGGTAATGACTTCCTGTTGATAAAAATTAAACTGTATTGCAAGAAAAGAACAAACATAAAACAAAAAAAAAAGTTTTCACTGCAATCTTTGTTGCAGTAAAAAGACAAATATTAAATCACTGCAATTGTAAGACATGGCATTGAATCCCCCACCCCCTCCCCTCAACTCTGGTCCAAGGGGGTAACTGTTGAAAGATAATCCATATGACATTATAAATACCTGCAGCATTGAAGGTTAAGGTACAATTTCCAGAGGCCCATTCTAAATCCCTGACAGCAGAAATAGAAGTCTCTTGCTTACAAGCTGGAATCTTCCCTTCAGGAAAAATTTGGAAATTTAAGATGAAGTTAAAGTAGATTAAAAACTCTTAAATGCATGAACGTTATTTTTCTAAATGTCTTCCCCTAAGATGGGACATGACATATCATCTGATTTCATCTGATTAATTGCAGATCTCGTTTACTTGAAAACATTTTTTTGTGATAGGTTGATGACAAATCCTGATATTTGATAAGAGATCTCTAAATGATTGGAGCTGATAAGAAATCACTTACAGTATAGAACTTCATAGTCTCCTGAATTACTGCACAAATACACACTGTCACTGGACCAGTCTATGTGGGTCACAAAGCTGCTGTGTCCCTGGTCAGAAAGAAACACATGATGATATTATAAACAATCTGTATAGTTCAAATACATTAAGACAATATTTTCATAGAGTAGACAGGTATATAAGAAAAATTGCAAAAATGTACATAATTTTCTGATATGCAAGACATTCTTTCTCTGACAAGTGGTACATTAATTAACTCGGTTCTTGGAGAGTGTTGCATTTTCTGGGAAACTAGCTACATGGTTACAGAGCATTAAAATTTTTTTTAACTAAAATTACTTACAGTGCATCTTCCAATTCTGGAGTATTTTTTCCCATCTTCAGTCACCTCATAAATGTAAATATGGTTGTCTCTAGATCCAAGGGCAAGATATTTACCATCTGTAAGCAGAATAGTAAGAACACCGATCACTAGTTATCACATAGAATGAACCTTACATCAGAGTAAAATCTCTATGAAATATGCATTTCTTACACAAAGATAAATATAGTGTCTTTCATAACAAAATTGGTTTTCTTGAGACAAATCAGGACTTACATCATCTGAATTCTTTTTTTCTCTTATTTTCATACTAGTTATGAAATGATACAATTCGATCTGCTGTATGTGGCTAACTATGCACTTAAATCTTTGTAACAAATGCAAGTTTTATAATTTACCTGGTGAGTATAGGACACACTCGATCTGCTCATTGCCATCAGTGTGACTAGTAATGGTCTCGTGTGTCCCACAATCCAACACAAACCACTTCCCTGTCTCCGTTCCTATGGCAACCACACTTCCATCAGGGTAAAAACAGCAACTGTGAGCTGATTCCTACAAAACAAGATATAACATACCATACCAGGTTTTCCCAAAAACAGATAATAAATCTTGAAATCATACTACATGTATAAATAACTTTTTCCTTTCATCTGTGTTATGAAACTGTAACATCTGAAAATGATTCATCCCCACTGTTTAAAATTCACTCAGACACACACAGATTACAATACACAATTCTGTCCCTCAAACTGAAAGTAACCACTCTCGATATTAAGAGGTTTGAAAATAAATATGGAACACAATTTTTCCTGTAAACAGCGTGTAAGGCGTTACATTTTTTAGCAAGGATCGCGCATTTTTCGTGTGTAGAGCGTTCAAAAGTGAATCTAGAATTTTCATTTTCCTCACAAAACAAGAGCAATCCATGTCGTTTGTGACTTCATTAACAATTTTGCATTAAATGTATGCAAGAAATAGAAAGCTTTAATTAAAAAACGTACATTTGAATATAAACAAAAAAAATTACTCATTTACAAGCAAGTTTAAACAGAAACAAGAGGCCCAAGGGCCTTGAATCGCTCTTCTGATAAATTGTACAACCTATCACTTGTATTTGAAGCCTCTAACCCTAAGTATCCTATTAAAGACCCAAGTTGCATCACCTGACAAAGTTTTATGGTTCTTAGCCAATTAGAACTACTTTTTGGTCTACATTCTTGGAATTCACAAAATGCATCAAGTGACAAAGTTTGATTATTCTAAGCCAATAAATACCTAAGATACATAAATATACCCATAAAATGTCGAAAGTAGGTCATCGTGACCTACATTTTAGTCGACATTTTTCAGAGTCCCAAGATGCATCTGCTGACTAAGTTTGATAATTCTAAGCCAATAAATACCTGAGATATTCAAAAGTAGGTCACTGTATACCTACTCCTTGGTCAACATTCTCAGAAAACCCAAGATGCATCAACTGACAAAGTATGATGATTCTTAACCAATAAGTACCAGAGGTACTTAAATATAGCCATAAAATGTCGAAAGTAGGTCATCGTGACCTACATTTTGGTTGACATTTTTTAGAGTCCCAAGATGCATCTGCTGACCAAGTTTGATAATTCTAAGCCAATAAATACCTGAGATATTCAAAAGTAGGTCACCATGACCAACTTTTAGGTGGACATTCTCCGAAAATCCAAGATGCATCAACTGACAAAGTATGATGATTCTAAATCGATAAGTACTAGAGATACATAAATATAGCCATAAAATGTCAAAAAGTAGGTCACCGTGACCTACTTTTTGGTCGACATTCTCCGAAAACCCAAGATGCATTTACTGACAAAGTTTGATGATTCTACGCCAATAAGTACCGGAGAATACTTAAATATAGCCATAAAGTGTCGAAAGAAGGTCATCGTGACCTACATTTTAGTTGACATTTTTTAGAGTCCCAAGATGCATCTGATGACCAAGTTTGATAATTCTAAGCCAATAAATACCTGAGATATTCACAAGTAGGTCACCATGACCTAATTTTTGGTCGATATTCTCCGAAAACCAAAGATGCATCAACTGACAAAGTATGATGATTCTAAACCAATAAGTACTAGAGATACTTAAATATAGCCATAAAATGTCAAAAGTAGGTCACCGTGACCTACTTTTTGGTTGACATTCTCCGAAAACCCAAGATGCATCAACTGACAAAGTTTGATGATTCTAAGCCAATAAGTACCGGAGATACTTAAATATAGCCATAAAATGTCAAAAGTAGGTCACTGTGACCTAATTTTTGGTTGTCACTATTCGAAAACCCAAGATGCATCAACTCACAAAGTTTGATGATTCTAAGCCAATAAATACCTAAGATACTTAAATATAGCCATAAAATGTCGAAAGTAGGTCACCGTGACCTACATTTTGGTCGACATTTTTCAGAGTCCCAAGATGCATCTCCTGACCAAGTTTGATGATCATAGGTTTGAAGGTAATCAAAATATGCCTTTTAAACAATTTGAAAACAAATGCCTGCAAAATTCTAAAAGTAGGTCACAGTGACCTACTTTTTCTTAAATATGTTTTAAGGTCCCATGATGCAGCAACTTACAAGATTTGATGATTCTAACCCTTTCAGTGCCTGAAATAATGGGATTAAATGTTTTGAAAAGGATAAGTCATAAAGTTCAAAAAGTAGGTCACGGTGACCTACTTTTAAGTTGACATTGTTCAAGGACCCAAGATGCATCAACTGACTAAGTTTGATGATCATAGGCCTTAAAGTATCCAAAATATGCCTTTAAATCAATTTGAAAACAAATGCCCGCAAAATTTAAAAAGTAGGTCACCGTGACCTACTTTTGAGTTAACATGATGTGAAGTCCTAAGATGCATCAACTTACAAGATTTGATGATCCTAGTCCTTATAGTAAGCAAAATATGAACATTTTTATTAATTGTAAATTTAGGTCAACTTTAAAGTGACCTTGAGACCACGCCCTTTGCCCCAGGGTCATGCCTTGAACAATTTTTAATCTTCAACATATCCTGATCCTTGTATGTAAGTTTGGTGAAAATCTGCCTGGTGGTTCTGGAGAAGAAGATTTTTTAGCAACCAGTACTTTTTGTTTTGTTTTCCTGATTATCTCCCCTTGATTCAGGGTCCCAACCCTTATTTTAGTATAAATGGTAGCCCTTGGGCCAAGGATACCCTGTGACAAATTTGACACTGATTGGCCAAGGGGTTCTTGAGTTATGGCCCATATTCTAAAAAGTTAACGCACACTGCACACCGCACGACGCACAAATGGCCATAGCATTAGCTCTTTGAGCCTTTGGCTCAGAAGACCTAAAAAGTTATATCAAAATAATGTGTTTTTCCTATAGATTTGAAATATTTCATTGATGTTGATATCAAGCTGCATGCTTTGGAGCTAGGAATTGGACAAGAAGTTCAACAGAAATGTCCAGCGTCTAAAATGACGTGCAAAAATAAGACAATGCCTTTTTTTGAATCGTTAAATTATATTGTTTTCCCTATCGACTACAGGAATAATTAAATGTTCAAATGTGCTACTCTAAACGGTTAGATTGAATGTCAGAGTAATAAATTTACTGCAATAATTACTATATTACGCAACATTTAGGAGGTTCAACATATTGGTCCAGTGGACGTTCTTGACGCATAAAATTTGTTCTGCTTCAACGTAATGTATGAAAATGCGTTCAAGACAGCTTTGAGTAATTAACAATATTTATCATATATATACAAATCTGAAGCGCCCTTTATGTTCATTGTTTTAATTATAAATAGCCTATGACTTTTTAAACTCATATTTCAAGTACAAAGAGAAAGCGATAGGGTACCAGTCAAGCATATAACACTATTAGAAGCATAACGTCAGTTCTTCCGTAGCGCTATGAAAGCCTAACGTCAAACGTCACCAACATCGCGCGTAACGTCACAGCAACCCGTTGTTGCCTTACTTCTTACTTAGGCAACCACACCCTATTGAACTTCCGTCAACTGTTACAAAATTCAAGAAATGCATTTAGTGTACAAAAACTGAAAAACTGGCTTACTCCTACTTACTGAGAGTTCTTTTGACCAGATAACAGAGCGACTCATGCTGTCCCACATGTGGACCTGTTTGTCAGATCCACTGGTCAAAAACTGCTGCTGGCTGGGGTGTGAGGCAAGACCCCATAGCTCATCCATGTGACCCTAAAAAACAAAGCTATTATGTCACAAGTATGACAAACTTCAGATCTAACGCACACAACTCAGCACATATACAATAGATATGACTGCAATATATTGCCAGTTCATTCTTAAAAGCTTGATATTTTTATGTAAAAGAATTTGAAGAATAGAGGAACAAAGTATAATTTCATTTTGATCCACTTCAAAAAAGATCTTAAAATATCGGATACAGAGAGAGGGAAAATGGGATTCCTCTCATTATATATTATATATATCTATATACCAGGGGTTATCAAAAAGTTCATGGACTAGCGCCATAAAATTTAAAACGCTATAGGCAAAGCAATGAATTTCAAAATATTTAGTTAACATCATCTTTTTATGCGCCCGAATCGATAGATCCGGGGCGTATATTGTTTTTGTCCTGTCTGTCTGTCTTTCTGTCTGTATGTCTGTTTGTCTGCAAACTTTAACCTTCATCATAACTTTTGAACCATGAAAGATAGAGACTTCATATTTGATATGCATACTCCACTAATGAAGCTCTTTCAAATGACATCAAGGTTAATGACCTTGTGACCTTTACCGTGGCCTGTATGCTAAAAATAGCTTTTTTCCTGCAACTTTAACCTTCGCCATAACTTTTGAACTATAAAAGATAGAGACTTCATATTTAGTATGCATACTATACTTATTACGTTCTTTCCAATGATACCAAGGTCAATGACCTTGTAACCTTGACTGTGACCTTTATGCTAAAAATAGCTTTTTTCCTGCAAACGTCAACCCTTGCCATAACTTTTGAACCAAGAAAGATAAAAACTTCATATTTGGTATGCGTACTTCACTCATTAAGTTCTTTCAAATGACAACAAGGTCAATGACCTTGTGACCTTGACAGTGACCTATATGCTTAAAATTTCTTTTTTGAACCTTAACCATATTTTTTGAACCATGAGAGATAAAGGCTTCATATTTGGTATGCATACTCCACTAATCATGTTCTTACAAATGATACCAATGTCAATGACCTTGTGACCTTGACCTATATGATAAAAATAATTTTTTTCGAACTTTGTTGCCGCCGGGCGCATAGCGTTTCACAAAAACATCTTGTTTATCTATAGAATAAATCACAAATCATTTTTAAACTTTTTATCTTAATAAAGTAGTTATGATTTTTTAAGCTATGGTATGTCTAGGTGGCACAACATCAAACACGTTTTTTCCATCTAAGTGTAACTGAGAAAAACTCTTTTGATATGAACATTGACATCCAAAAATCTAGTTAATTGGGGTATGTGTTGGAACACTATTTTTCCTCAAGATATGGATTTTTTTTACCTCATTCTGGAGGTTCTATGAAATTTAATTGTAAATATTACATGGAGTGTCCAAACAAATAGGGCCTTAAAAATAAAATCAAAAAGGAGCAGGGATTTCCTTTTCCAACATTCTGTACAGTCTCCCCCCTGAAAATACTGGAATATACCTAGGAAATGTTTAAACTGGCTACGGAAAAATGAAATGCACCCAAAGTACTTGTTATTTAATGCCAAAATAAATTTAGAGAGAAAAGGAATGCACAGTAAACTTTGACTGGTAGTCAAGGTGTGAAAAATCAATCATGTAAAAAAAATTATTTCATAGCCTCAGTCCACAATCTTTTTGTTAACCCCTCATATATTACAATATATCTAAATGAAGTAAGACTTTATGAATAGAAAGAATGATAACCTGGACTATGGGGTTGAGCTGTAGATCCACTGTTCCTTGTAAGATGCAGTTTCTGGTTGTCCCCACCAGGACCATCCCTCCCTTACCCTGGTTCAGCATCCTCACTCCCCCAAAGTTTTCTGGAATCTGAAATGAAAACCAAAATAACTCAACCTATCTCATTATCAAAATGACAATTTCTGGGTGACTCTCTTTCTAATTAAACTACATGAATATAAGTAAAACTGAAAACTGTAGTAATTTTTTTTTAGAAAACTCCAAAACCTAAAATCTAATTAAATCTGTTTTAACCATGTCTTTGTAAAAAGAAGCTGACTTAATTACCTCTGTCTCTACTCCTGTCTTTGTGTAGGAGCTATCATACTGTATAATCTTCCTGTCTTTTCCTCCCCCAGACAACAAAGTTCCA
This sequence comes from Saccostrea glomerata, assembly GCA_003671525.1. NCBI lineage: Eukaryota > Metazoa > Mollusca > Bivalvia > Ostreida > Ostreidae > Saccostrea > Saccostrea glomerata. Next base: position 1,003,465 of record PRKT01000106.1, on the reverse strand, counting down.
TCCTTCATTACACACACAGAGAAAATTCCTCCTTCATGGACTCCCTCAATGGCTTTGGATATTCTGTTGTTTCCTATTTATCAATTTCAATTGAAAGTCAGTAAAATAATAGTATGCTGTGACAACTAAAAAATCAGAATTGCGTAATTCATCGAAAAATCTCCTTTTCTACAGTAGCTGGTATAAAACATATGTGTTGTTTATTTAGCATAAAATGAAATAACAAAATACAGCAGTGAGGTATATGTCTTTGGGTTTTTAGAGCAGTGATGGAAAAGATGTAAACCTTTTGGCCAGATAAAAATGTTTCCATTGGAGTCTCCAGATATGATGTCTCCATTTTCAGCAAATGCCACACACAACACAAACTTGGGTTTTTCATGTTTCTATATGAAAATATAAAGTGAAAAATTATGTTTTTACGCAATAATTGTTATAAACATATTAGAAGTATTAAAAAAATAATTAACTTCTAAAAAGCTTTGCCTATTATAGATTTTATTTCTTTTCATTATCAAGAATCATCTTTTTGAACCCAATATAACTTTAAATGTTTACGTCAAAGATTCCTGTTTTCTTTGCCAGGGATCCTCCCTCAAACGTCCAGAATGAGATCTGTCCTTTACCACAGGTGATAATGCTGCCTTTCTCCAGGGGATGGAACTCCGCCGCCAACACAGGCTCTGTTGAACTCTGCAAAATTAATCAAGTTGTTCTATTACTTAAACGGTTAACTTCTTATTCCATTGTAAAAATAATGATTTTTATGCCCCTTTAATTGGATATTCAGGGGTATATAGTTTTTGTCATGTTCTTTCATATGTCTGTCTGTTTATCCAAAAAACTTTAACCTTGCACATAACTTTGGATTTAGTGGAGCAATGACTTTCATATTTCACATGTGTATTCCTTGTGACAAGACTTTCTTTGGGTACCACCAAATTTGACCTTGACCTTTGACACACTTAAAGACAAAAATTCTAAATTTTTACTTTGGCCATAACTTTTGAACAGTAAATACTAGGACTTTCATACTTTACATGTCTTTTTTAAAAACTTTAACTTTGGTCATAACTTTTGAAAGGTTAGGGTTAGGGCTTTCATACTTCACATATGTAATCATTGTGACAAGACCTTTCTTAAGAAACCAACAACATTGACCCTTTGACTTAAACCCTAGAGTTTGGCCTACCTTTCAAAAATTCATCCTTGGACAGGTGGTCTTCAGGCTTTCATATTTCACAATTGCATTTCTTGTGAGAAGACTTTACTTTGGGTCCAACATATTAAATTTACATTTAAGAAAAGTTTAATCTTCGCTATGTTGCCATATGGGGGCATCAGTGTTTCGCAAACACATCTTGTTTTTCAAGTTTCAAGTAACTATTTTAAAAGTGAGGTCAAGGTCAAAGAGGTCAAGGTAAAAGAAATTATGACACATTTGATGATTTGAAAAGCAATCACCAAAATGTACAAACATATTAAGTTTGTTAAAAATCTTAAATAGTTTGAAACCGAGTTCAGCTCAGTGTGTCAGATGGAATGAGGGAAGGACAAAAAGACTGGAGAGTGACACGATAAGCACTAATGGCCCAACCATAGGCATGATAGGGATTAAAAAACTGTTACAGCTTAATACACAATTCTCCTCTGCTGAGCTATATTCTCAATCAATAACTCATAAACACACTATAGATGCTTATCTGCTAAGCATCTTGTTACTTCTGGCAGAGACTTTCCAGCTGATTAACCTTATGGCCAGACTAAGCGACAGCTCTCAATCTCTCCCTGTGTTGTCACTGTGACTAACCTTGGTTTCTGTGATCTTCTTAGGGTGGGCCTTACTGAGATCCCACACAGACATCACGTGATCGTTAGCCTCGTCCACCACCACCAGGTGGTTCCCTCCATCCTGTCAATGACAAAACATGGCATTTAAGAATAGACCAATCACACAAGTAATTATTGATACAATTTCTTCAGATATGGATTTTTTTTAGCTATAATGTGTAGTCGTGAATTTCCTCAGATAATGAAGATGACAAGACTTTCTTTAGAGATGTTATTGATTGAGATATTGCTTTCTGTACACAGGAAATCCACCAACAAACATAACTTAATTTGTACATTTGATGTCCACTATTAATAGATAAGAAAGATATTTGATAAGTACATTGATTTATATGAAAAACAAGTAAAAAAAATAATTAGAATCTTATAATTGATTAAAGTTTTTATCAAAAGAAGAAAACAATTTCTCATTTTGCATGATTTTAAGTACATGTATCTCAAATGACAAATTCTGCAATACAACATATAATTATGTTCCTCTACAGACTTGTGCCTCACCAGTTTGGAGAAAGATAGACAGCAGACGGCCTTGTCAAAGTCTCCAATCCCGATCACATGGAGGGTGTTCAGGTTCATCGTGTCCCAGATTCTGACATGGGGCTGTACAAAACAGGTGTACACAGTGTCAATACATGTAATAGTCTTTCTCCAGTAATCACGGTAATGTGTCCATACTACGATGACATAACTATATAGTACCCATATTGAGGGGTGTAATTGTTATCAATTAATAATTCATCTACCAGGAAAGTTACTTAACATCTATTTATAGACTATTATTTAGGAAAGCTATTTTGGATATATATTATATATTGTATACAAATGGAGAACAGTTAAATAGGAATGGACTGTATATTGGAACTGATTGTTCTTTATTTCAATCTGTGAAATACATAAGATAATGTTTAAACTTTCCTGTGTTAGTTCAAGTTATGTAAATAAACTAGTTTATCTCACAAAATCTAGACCCATTGTGTTAAAATACAAAACCAACACATGCAGGAGATGATTTTACAATGGATAATCACTAATAACTTAAAACATTTTCCTTTTTTCTTACTTCCTTTCATCTGAGATTGAATAAAATAATATCAAGTATGTCAGAATAATTTTTTCTCAAATTGACTATCAACAAAACTTAGTTGAAAGCTGATTGGTCAATGATGGAAAATGATATGACGTCATTTGTTGACAAAAAAACTGCAGAATGTAACATGGCGCATGACTGGATGATGCTCATTTTTTTCTTACCCAATGATCTTTGTCGGCTTCAGGGATATCTTTTTTCCCAGCTTTTCTCTATTCATGCAACAAAGCATAAAAGTGAGAAAAAGAAAAAGTGATAAAATATGAACCATAGTAACAAAGGAACCCATTGAGCAAATAATATAGTAATCTGTAGATTAGTTCCCCCAGTACAATAAATGTGAATATGTAGATGCAAGGCTAACAAGGAGACCAAGTGTTAAAACTAACAATATAAGTTGTTTTAATGTACAACATTTAAATATTAAATATATGAGGAAAGTTGTAGACAGTACATGCAATATCATACAATTACCTTACTAATTTCATTAACTCAATACAAACATTCATTGACCATATGATATACATTAAGAAAATTTTCATTGAATCTGCAGAATGGTTGTATTTTATTCTTTTGGGGATCATATTGGTGCCAAATAAAATTCAATTCAATTTAAACTCCATTTAAACATATAAAGCTAAGTCATAAAAAAAATCAAATGAATGAATTACAACATCAGCATAAAAATTTCAGAACATAGGAAACAGAAAATATATTGAATGGCATGCAGAGTCACCAAAAGCTTAATATGTGAAAGAAAATGGAATGGGAACCATTCAGAATTAATTTCACTTGATTTACAATATAATCATATTATAATCACAAGTACACATAATACAAAAGACATATAGCATATAAAAGTTATGGGATATACCAAACTCCTCATAAATGACTGGGTTTGACCTTTTGACCTACCTTGCCCTCTTTCTGGTCATGACCTGCCACCTGCCCAGTGGCCACTCGGACTTGGTCAGGATGTATGGCCAGGCTACAAAACCCAAAACAATCATATAAAGAAGAAATAATCAACACCATATATATTAAATAGGTGGTTTCTCTTTCAATTAAGAGTGTAGTGTATGAATTAATATCTTGAAACTCTACAGAAATATTACTACATCCAATGAAATTCCTCAGTCATTATCAGAGTGGGGTCCTTATTTCCATTTTCAGTTTAGATCCTTTATACAGATATTTTGTGTGGCATCACACATCAACTCACCACTTGACATCATCAGTATGACCCAGATAATGTCTCTGTGTGTTCTCCTCCACATTGTGGAGGACCACTGCGGCGGCGGCGAAGTAGATGATTTCCCCGGTGGAGAGGTAGTACAGGTTGGAGCGGCAGTCTCTGCCACGATAGCCATAACTTGTCCAAGTCAAGGAAGGTTTTTTTTTCTCAATCTAAGCTATTCACCAACTTATAAAAGGTTATTGATGTGATATAAACTTTCTTAAGACTTAAAATAATAAATAACAAATATTGAGTTGAGATTGGTCAAATTCACACTGAGTGGGTTATCCTATCCTAAAATCCTAATCCTACAAAAATCCTATCCTAATAAACAGTGCAGTGAGGATACACCCATTCCAGCTTGAGTTTTTCTGAGGGTGGGTCAGCCACAGCAGTAACGTCCACGTTCTCCACTGAGGTGGGGGCATACAGGTTAATGGCCCGGCCCCTGAGGTAGATTTTCACATATCCCTCCTCTGGTGATAAGTGCAATGTTAAATTTAAAGTGATGAATGAAGGAATTGTAAAGATGTACACAAAAGTACAAAACCAAAATGTAATGACCACCATGTAACATATAACTGGTGTTTTTGAAAGAAATGTTAACATTTTTTGTGTATTTCTGTATTAATAGCTCTATTAAGTTCTCAGTATGAACAGTATATAAAAAAAGGTTCCTTGAAATTAACAATGAATCAACAATTTACAGCGAGATAGCCAGTGTATATGTAGGTACATGTATATGTAGGTTCTCTTTAAACTGAAGAGAATTCAAATACTTTATAAAAACTTTGATTGCAGTTATTTTCAACCTTCTTAACACACTTGAGAATACAATTTTCTTTAACAAATTATTATTCCAACTCATCTATTTTTGTTTAAGATATACAATTTATTAACAGACAAACAACAATCCATTACCTGCTCTCCATTCTGCTTCCCGGCTGCTGTAATGAGACAAATCAGGCAAAATAACATGTATCCATAACATCAAGTTGATGAAATAACATAAAATCACTTTCTCATTTTAAAAACACGTACACTCTTTCTAACATGAACAAACTCTTCAATTCTTTTGGAAATAGACTTTTAATATCCATAACTGGGTAAACAATGCACAAATCAAAAATTACTAACTAGACTTTATTAAGAACAAATGCAGTGTTCTTTCATGTTATGACAAGACAAAAATATTTCAGTCACATTCCAATATTGTCGAGAAAAAATTAGTATTTTAATATAAAAATTAGGAGTAAAACACTGTCAATGAAATTAGTACCCTTCTATGAAGAGAATACAATCTGACTGGTCAGTATTTGGACTTGATACAAAGTATTGAAAAAGAGCTTGATCGAGTTACCCGCTGTTGTTGAATAGTTTTGAATATTTTTAATGATAAAATTCATGACCCCATAATATATCACATAGAACAGCAATAAATTGTGTCACTTTTACTTCTATGTACGGTAGCCAATATTGGTCTAACAAAAAGGCTTTGTTCACTACATTTTCAGAAAGTCACATTGTTCGATAAAAATCATTGGTGAACCTTGCCCTTTTAGACTGAAAAATAAAATCTCTTTTCAGCATTTTTCCAAAAGTTAACTGAGTATTTTTGTATATTTTGTTGCATTATGTTACAACACTGGAAATCCAATAGCACACAGACAAACCCACATATGTTACACACGAAAATCTTTATCCGGACAAAGGAAAGTCTAAAATATGTAACAAAGACTAGTAGATTTACATAATTCTGTTGATATAGTTACCATGGCAATCAATTAATTTTGTGGCTATTGATTCTTCACTAATTTGAGTGAGATGAGCCTCTACATTAGACACCCACTTTTTATGCATTATTTATGATCAATGCTTTGTGTGGAAATAGATATTTGTACATATCAATATTATGAATTAAGATAATCAATTAGTGAAATAACTGAAAATCTCTCTTATTCTAGCAACCTACTTCTAGAAATTCTAAATGAAATTCAAACAGTAAAATATGCATAAAAAATTAAAGTATTTAAATGCACTTAAAAAATATTAAATTAATAATAAAATTTCAAATAAATTAAACCAATATTTTGATTACATGTATAACCAATACGCAGAAATACATCATGCATATCTCTAGACACTAGGAGATTACGTTTGGCTGCTGAAGTATTAATATTGGTTTCAAAAATTTGTAATAGCTAGAGTACAAATGATATAGAATATACTTTTAGCAAAACTATATTAGTTACAAGTGTAGATAATGCTAAGATTTTTCTACCCTCCAAACAAATCCCTCTAGAACTAATACTGTTGAAAGAAAGAGTTGTAAAAAATGACATATTTGTTCTGTCAAACAATTTCCTCATTCATGACACATAACATCGCCAAGGCCAATTTACTTCCTTTAATACAGTGTATATCATGCAAGCAGAAACTCCTAATGCATCAACCACCTACTAATAAACAGTGCATGTATACAATTCTCAAATAATCACTTGTGTTCAGAACAATCAAATAATATATCTGCCAAATTGAGTGTAAATAAAATTCATGCAATTAAAACAAAAGCAGAGATTTTGGTAATTAAACATAAAATTTCTCGTTACCGTGCCTTGGACCCCTTCTTTCCTCTGGAAGCCATGAGTGACAATTGTACAATGTATATTTTTGATGTCCCTGCCCAGTTTATAAAAATTCACTAATGACGAGAACTGTTTCACATGAATTAACACACAGAATGTTACTATGTCAACAACATGTAGCTGGTAAGATAAGTATATAAAGCTCCGCTGGAGTGTAACGGCCGGGAGACTGATGGACAGTCAGCTGACAGTCATGTGACTCGCATAAAATTTACCTGGTTGTCAAGGAAACCATCAATAATTAATGAAACCTAATACATTAATGTCCATCGCTTGAGCATAGGCTAACAGTGGCCCTTCTGATAAATTACACAATGGGCAATTAAACTATTGAACAACTCGATATGAAACAAAGTCTTAATTTTCCCTTAAAGGCTCCACTTTCTTTCTCTATGCCTATGTTCCTTGGTGCAGAAAATATCTCTGCATTTTTAAGTAAATATAAACCACTTAAGATCTGGATTAAAATGTTCTGATGCATCTTCCTGTATGTGAGTTGTTTTTTCCTACTAAACCTCAATGCTAGGAACATGTGTGTATGCCAAAACAGGTGAGCAACTAAACTGAATTATTAAATGAAGAAAATCAAGATTTTTTAAAAGCAAAAAAACATTTTAAATTACATGTTCAAAATGGCTAAATATCTAGGACTGTTTACCATTAAAAACTAGGACTCACTACTGCAGAGCAAACAATTTCAGACCAAGAGCATATGTATTCTCCGGTGACTGCTATTATGAACTCTCATGATCACTTACAGAGTGTCACTTGGATAATCTATCGGACTTACTATGAGTGATCACTTAGCATTTCTACTATGTCGAGTCAAATATTCATAAGCTGGTATTGCCATAGGAAAACTCTAATAACATTTGATAGCTTGGCTTTTATTCTAAATCAGGTTTGAACTGGTGGCTACCTCAACTGAGAGCTTTATGTGACTGTATCATATTTTGATGCCCAAATTAATATGCATGTAAAATTGACCTCTGGGAAAAAAATTGACCTGTTTTTTTCTGATCATAGATACCAAGCTCCTATAATTAAGACTATAGGTTAGGAATCAGAGGAAGGAGTAACAAATGTATGAATCTATATTTCACATTTTTGTGGTCTTCTCTTTCGTTTGCTAATTCTTATTCTTTACAATATTGACAACTTACTGCCATATTTTCTTTGTGAGATCCATCACTTGAAATCATTTAGGCCAAGCCTAAAAAATTCCTCGTTTGCAGTTGCCGACCTATAATTTTTAGACTGGGTAGGTAGGTAGGCATTCTTTTTTGGGGGGGGAAAAAAAATTGTTTTCAGATTTTAGTTAGATAACATAAAAAAAGTTTTTCATAGGCCTACTTTACATAAATAAGCCCCACTCTTGGTATAAACTACTGATTGATAAAGACAAAAATTGACATTGAAACACTTTCAATATCCTGAAAAATTTGAAGAAAAAAAATATTACAAATTGGCTAATAAAAAGTTTGGGTCGGGTGCATTTTCAGTGGGTCGGTAGGCAACTGCAAACAAATAATATTTTATTTTAGGCCTTATATCAAGCAAACTTCAATGGTTTCTACACTGTTTTACTGAACAGTCATTCAATTCATAGTACAGCATTTTTATATTGTATCAATACATATGATACTTGAATGGGGTCAAGGTCAATTTAACATCCTTCCCACCTGTCACCACAACATGGTATAGAAAATGAAATAAATAAGACACATGCAATTATCCCAGCCAACCCTAAACCTCCAACAACATATTACAGTGCATAGGAACAACTTATTATATTGACTTAATATTGTTAAACCAAAACAACTTGGTTATATACTTTAATTGGATAAAATTTGTATATTTGGGTTAATTAATATTTGATATATTGGTAGATACATTTCAAATACTGTTAACTTATCTGCAGACATTACATAGAAGATTTTTTTTTCTCTCTGATATATATCAGAAGTGATAATGTTAAATATGCTGTGGCTTATACAAAGAGCCACAACTCTTGTCCAAACTTTTGATCAAAATCCTCTATGCAACTGATAAGCTTTGTGTATAGATGTATACCCCTGTTATCCCAAGTTACCTCCTCTCATTGGTACTCTCTTTCTCATAGCCTTTACTAGATTTTCTTTTCGATTCTACAGAATTGCTAGTTTTTGGTGCAACTGGTTTGCTAGATTTTGGCTCAACAGGTTTCGAATTGCTAGCCTGGCTAGAAAATCCCACAAGATTTAAAAGAAAAAAAATTTAAAAGAAACTGAACAGAAAATAAAAATGAAACACTTAATTATATTTCATAAGGAGGTTTGATTGCTTACCCATCCCTATGGTAACTTGGAGAGTCCAAAGAGTTTGACATGGAAGACCATTTTTTGTTTGAAGTGTTAGTGCGTGGAGACGCAGTGGTTCGATGTGTGGGCGTTGTGGGCCTTTTGCTGGGTGTGACGCGGGCATTCTCCAGCGGATTGGTGAATGACTTCTCTGCCCGCCTAGTGGGGGTTCCTCTAATATTGGGCTTGCTGGGCAACACTGATGATTGTGCTGTAACAGAATTATCATTGGATTTCAATTAATGGTTATCTATAAGTACCATGTACAGTTGAACTTTATAGAGAAAGTCTTTGCCCCTTTGTCTGATTGTTTCTTTCAATTTTACATAAAACAAGTTGATCTTGATTTCTTGAAAGTATAGACAACAAGTACCCATTATTTTTAATATTAATGTCCCTTTTCTTATGTTTTATTTTGATGAAGTTGTCAAAAATGTAAGGCTCTACACTGTCTACAATGGGTGTTCCACTATACTATGACAGAATCCACTTTCGTTTTATGGATTTATACCCAGCTCACCTTTACTGGCTTCCTAAACCCAGCTCACCTTTACTGGCCTCCACATGGCCCAGTCTCCTGATGACATCCGCTAGGGCACTCTTCAGACAGATAATCTCGTCCTCCTGTTGCTGGACTTTCTTCTCCAGACAGAGGACTCTCTCACATGTGTCCATGTGTTCCTGACTGAGAAGTCCATCTGTAACACAATCCAGGGGTGTCAGAATTATTATAACATAAAATTACATACAAAAACATTATAATCTCACAATTTATAATTCTTGTGGACAAAAAAAAATATTTAAAGCAAATTCTCTCCTGATACTTAACAAATTTTATACCTCACAATAGGAAAAAAGAGGAAAGAAACAAAATGTACAGAACTACAATAAGTTCGTACAAAAAATAGAAAACATGATAGTCTTCGAGGATTAAGGGTGACCATGTTTTAAAATATGTGTGTGCATTTATATATTGAACAATCTTTTATTAAGAGAAATGGTCACAAATGTTGATTACTGGATCTTCTGGCTAACAGAGACATGAGACTTAATTAGCACTCAGTACTTTCAGTACTTTTGTTTATTCCTGCAGAAGTATAAAAGCTGCATGGAGTTTATCCTGGGAATGTTAAGAATTTATTCAACCCATATACATAAGAATCACATAAACACTGTGATAGAGCTAGCTGTTTATCACAAGGAGTTTTCAAAACTTAAAACACTTACTATTTGCCCTTGATAAATGTTACCTTAATTCTTTCATTTCCTGTATCACTATGAAAGATCATTAAACTTAAATCACTTACTATCTGCCCCTGATTGCCGATTAACCTTTTTTTAATTACCTGTATTATACATACATCACAACCCTTCTAATACTGTTTACATTACTTGCTAGAGAAATTTATGAGGAGCCCGTAAGTCTGCATGTCTATATGTTATACTGTTTCTGTCAGTATCACACAAAACTGTAGAAGTTACAAGTATGCATGGTAGCTAGGATATTGATTAGGAAGTCCTGGTATTGATTTTCTATTACCCACTGGACCCACTGGACTGTACTTAACAGAAATCATCAGCCCTATAGTTAATTCAGACATTCAGAGGAAATCTTGCTGACCGATCCCTAGTAATGCCAATGTGACAATAACCTGCATACAAATGACCACATCAATCTAAAGATAGCTATTACTGACAGATAAACCTCCACCATAGACCAGAACATTAGGAACTGATAAACCAATATACATGTATTCAACAAGAACATTTCCTAACGCTCTTTATCTACAATGGAAGAGAGAATTACTTATGTAATGAGTGTTTCATTTGTTTATATTTTGTTACAGAATAATAATTATAAGCATATGTGAAAAAAAAACACATAGAAGAGTTTTTTTTTTTTACTTCTTTGAAAAATCGACTTACAACATTGTAAACACTTTTAATCAATTCAGCGCATTAACGAGACCTTCAAAAGTGAAAGTAGCATAATTAGAAAGCAGGCAGCTTCCAATTTCGCAGACATCATACGTATACACAATGGAATATACACTGTACCACATTAGTGCACAACAGGTGGCAGATGTGCTATATTTGAAAAACATTTTTTACTAAACAATCAAATAAGGTCAGTAATTTAATTAACAGCTCACCCAAAACATCTCTATCATCAGAAACATGAAATCCCAGATCAATACCACTATAGTCAGCGGAACACGTTGTGCTGGGCTGGCTGCCATGACAACTAAAGGACAAGTGGTTCTCCATATTTACTCATGCATTCACTGGTCAACACATGCCAAAAACTAAGAGCTCTGGCCTTCAAGCCATCTCTCTTCCATTCTTTACCCTAGCTGCCTTATTTAGGCTTTATAAGCACAGGTAGGATGTGGGAAATCTTCATTTGTTGAACACCATTTGTTTCCAATAAATCAATATCCAGTCTGAATGCACTCTTCCTTGGTACACAATAGCCTTCTTTGTATGACCTTGACAAGGAGTCACCACTTTGATCTGACAATCTTAATACCACACTTTTGTCAGACCTCTCAATTTGTCAAAGTAATATCAGACTTCAATTAGCATCTGAGCAGCAGTTTTTCTACTTAATAAACTTTTTTAGTCACTCCCAGTTTTTTTTCAAGATTCCATTCAGACGACTTTTATCCATTTTCCGAAAATCTTGATGAGCAGTTTTTGTGAAAAGAAAAAAAATTAAAAGGAGAAACTGGTTATAACTATGTTGAGTAAGAGAGCCTCTTTAAAATCCACATGTGCATTTTCCTAAGCAAACATAAAAAAGTAATTTAAAGTTATTTGAAAGGTTATTTTTCAAGATTTGAACTTGTTTAACTTGAGAGTCCCATAATTCATCACATTCACTCCCAAACTGAAATTGTCACAGTTTTAATGGCCACCAAAGACAAAGATAATGCAGGCAATTATGTCATTCACAAATATAAACATGACAATGCATGTATCACAAAATTAAACATAAAAACAGACTTTAAACTTTGCTAGTATCTCTCAGATTAACTTCAACATTTTAAAAAATATGTAAAAATAGCCCCAGCACTTATCACTTCAGCCTCTAAGATCTACATTTCCTTCAAGATAAAATAAGTACACAGGCTCCTACAGTTATCTTTACAAGTATATATCCCTAAGATATTAATAATCAGCTGGAACTCCCCTCCAAATTACAAGGTGTGAAGTCTGCATTCCTTTGCCACGTAACTTGGAATTATATGAATATATACATGTACCTTATGTGTATATACAGCACTATCTATCTTTTACATATTCTGTTATATAACAATGCAGAAATCAGAATTGTTTCTGGCTTTGTAACAAGGAGAAATCCATCAGTATACCTGTTTATTGTTATACTTCGCTGTCGGAATACTATCTGTTTTGTGTCCAAGTTTATTGATGTATCTTTAGTGTTAATTTAATTTACTGAACAGGACTTGTTAAAAATGGACATACAGCTACATAAAAAATATAATGACAGTTTTTTCTAATGAAGAAATAAATACCAACGACAATAAATAAAACACTTCTTTTCATTACCCAGACTAGAACTATTTTTTATATACATGAAAATTATTGATCACCAGTTATCTCCCATACATGACATTCTAACATGAAGTAGGACTTTAAACTGGCACCCAAGCAAGAAATCTTTTGGGTTTTTCTTCCTGTTCTGCTATGCATTTTAAGAAACTCATGTGATACTAGTAATATTGCCTGACAGTACTGATTTTCCTAAAAAGCCGAATTTTTTAATTCATACACTCCTTGACATCTTACGACAATGCTTACTTTTGACAATGTTAATACATGCACTAGCTCCTTCATCTCTTGGAAATCAAACAGGTATCCAACAAAACATATACCTTTAACCAACAAAGATTACATAATTTAGAGTTGTTTGACAATGGAACTTTAAAAACGGCAGAATAATTTAAATCTAACTTTTGAAAATCCATTTGCAAAACTTCAAAAGTTTCAAACTACAAAATAATCCACTGCATCTAGTGCATGTATGAATAATATATTTTTTTTTGTAAGTAAATATGTAAGTAATTTTGCAAAGGAATATTTTTCAGGATTTGTATTATTTCCTAGTATGTCATGAGGGAATGTGATTGTCAGATACATTGCACTCAAAAAAGGGTTCTGGTATAGATCTGTGTTCAGTTAATGTGTGATGAAAATGGCATTGATTTAGACTAGCAGAGAATTAATTGCAAACCAAATACCACTTGAGGGTTTTTCTGTGACAGTGAGAAAAGACACAAATTGAAATGATTTCATTCCAAAGAAAAAGAACAGCACCATTCATCATGTTTTGGGCAATTGCAAAGAAAATTTCACAAAGTATAACTTTTTCATGCTTCCAATTAGAGAAATCATCATAACATTTCCTAAACAATGTTAGGATTATATTTAGGAATTCATGAAAAACATTCCTTTTGATCTATAACGAACAATTGAGTATTGTCAACTTTTAACTATTGCTAGTATCCAAAAATTAGGCATCTGATAATATTTTCAATACTGTTGTATATTTTATGGCGTGAAATTGATTATAGATTTCAGCGACGTAAATTTCCTTTACTCTACCTGTCAGATGTTTAACTATATTCAACAATACAGACATCTGTCAGAGATAATCATTAAAATCTGTTGATTAGCTTTTGTAGGCATTTAAAAATTTGTTTGCTGATGTTTAACTTTTTTTTCACAAACTGAATGTGTGTATGAATCAAGCAGTCCCATGACCATATAAGTCCTTATAGTATACTCAATCTTTTGTAGTTCAATGATGTGGAAGTTTTCATTTGTAGGCTAGATTTAAACAAGAAAATTGAACAACTTTAAAGCTAAATCTGTTTTTGTTTTCTTTCAACAGGGATGTGTTACATTTATTTTAAGAGGTCATTGGATTCATAAACATGGACTACTTTTCCAAAGAATACTGCATATCTAACATTTTGATAGAGGTTTATTTAAAGTTAGTGTTTTCAATATAGGATGGCAACTAAATCAAAGAAATAGCAAATTTCTGAAAATAAACCAGTTTAGTACATGTAGTTAATTTGCATTTTGATGCACATGCATGCAGAACACAAAACTTTATCCAATCATTGCGTTCAATTAGTACCTAGTATTCAATATTTGTTTTATAAAGTGTCAGATATCTAGTAAACCTTAAAAATCTATATTTTAATGCTGCATTTATTTGTATTATCTTAGTACAGAGTAGCAGTTAGATACTATTGGTTCAAAGGATAAGTCTCTGAAAAAACAAATGGATTCTTGGCAATTTTTTGTCCTTAGATTTAAAAATAATTTTCAGCCGCTTTAACAATTGAGGTCTACTTTCTGTTCATTAAATTCAAATGTGAGCAGAAGAAGGTTGCATGGTTTAATTATATTTCCTATCTACTACTGGTAAATTCTACAACTATGAATATAAAGAAGATTTTTAAACATGAGTACTTTTTAAACTATCTTTGCTTTTGGGGAAAGGTCAGTGATTAGAGCAACTGATTAGTGATGCATGAGTTCTTGAAGTTCAATCCTCAATCCAGCAATGTTATTTCTCTTTTTCTGATATCTTTGAGGTCATTGACCATCCCTAGATATGCAGGTGTTACCCTTGCTGCCTAGTGCACAAGAATTTGGGTGGTGCTGCATGCATCTTCAAGGATAAAGACAGTGAGTGTAGTACTAGTACCATAAATTGAACCATTGACCATGGCTATCTGCTTGAATAACTCTTGTGTTAAGAATACCTGACTAGCAATGCAACTCCTGGGTTTGATTCCTAAGTATCACTGTGAGCCATAAATTTTACCATATCCTGTTGCGCAAAATTTTGATTACTGTAGACGTACTTTTTTCCGCAGGTCATAATTCCGTGGTTTAATCCGCGGGTAGAAAATTACGTGGATTTCTTAAACTGTCACTATATGCCTTACATTAATATTAAGTACGCTTGGACAAATTTCCGTGGAAAATTTGTGACCATGTACATAGCGTAAAATAATACCAAGCGGAAAAAAGTACGTCTACAGTATATTGAATGCATTGCTAAGATTAAACAACCAAGTAAAACAAGTTAGTCAACTTAAATGGCAATAAAACTGATATCCAAATTTTTATTAGTAAAAGAATATGATATGTCTCAGTATGCTGCAATCAATCAATCAACCAAGACCATTTACAGAAAGACGAAGAAAACCTTGGTTTGATGTCTTCCAAAGCAGATGAATTCTTGGATGGAAATAAAAGTGGTAATCAAGGATAGGGTACCATTGGCTGATAACTGCATTTTACAACTCAATATTTGAACTCTCCTTATTAAAATGATTTTAACACCAATAGAATTTTAGGGACTAAGTAAATATCAATATCAATGTATAAATTCAGCCAACATTACAGATTACCAACAAAGCAAAAGGACCTGGCTGCCATTCTTGATAATGAGCTCAACTGAGGATCACATATTAGTAACATCACAAGGAAAGCAAACACTATCATTGCTTTTTGGAGCTGCAAAATTTCTTGCCACCAATGACCCATCAAGGCAACCAGTTCTAAGACCTCCAGGACAAATGAGCCTCTTCTGCTTGTGATCATACCAGCAAAACCCATAGGCTAGAAGCTGTAGGAAGGGCTTTCATGATACATCATGGTCAATAACAACAGGGAGAGCAGTGTTTAATCATGATATATGCTTCAACGTCTCCCTGTTGATACTGTGCACAGCCACCCTGATTTATGACATCAAAGACATTCCATCTAGCAGTTTAGTCATCTTGTACAAACAGCATTTTACTGTGGAAATGCTTTGAGATTTTTACAACCATTATGTCACCTTAAATGCTACCATGACTCTTTCTCTCTAGTTGGAGAAGCGATATAGAACTCATTACCAATATCCATGCTCACATCTGATTCACTTGAGGCCTCCAAGACCTGAATCTGCTCCAGTCATGACCTATAAGGTTATTTTCATTTAAAAAATGATTGATTTTAATCAGATCTTAACAAAGCCAACCTCAGTATGATTTTTGACTATAGATCACTATATGTACTGAAAATAGTGAAAATAATGAAAGCAATATCTTATTCCATAATTTACAAACTGGAAGCATTTTCAACAGAGCCCAAAGTCATTTTCACTGATGTTTTGGAACAAAACAAATGAGTGTCAGTGCTATGTTTTGCAATATTGGGATTGGAACGGGACTAAGTGGTTCGGGATTTGCAACATAATTGAAAATTCGCTAAGCTCACTGAACTTTCATTCCACTGGATTCGACCTTAGGCTATGTCGGTCTTGGAAAAACAGGTAGCGACACCCTAAGGAGAGCACTTAAGTGCTGCCCTGTTTTAATCGCATATGAAGACTGTGGTTTTTCTAATATTCAATCAAAGAAAGTTTTACTTTCCCATAATACTCACCACAACTGGCAACACTGTCGGAGAGCAGGCCATTCGATAGTTCCGTTGCACTGTCCATCGCCGACACTTTCTGACTGGTTGACCTACCGGTAGTTCGGAATGAGAACCAGCTAAAAGAGTAGGGTAAAATCCGTCCGTATGATTGTGCGCTGTTTTGAAAATAGTTATTTATTTTTCTATACAGAGGAATTTAATCTTAATAAGTAATGTAGAAAAAATAGATATATTCCACAATAGATTGTTTCAAGGGGGTGCATTTTATTGAAATTAAAATAGCTAATTCCGAAAAACGCGGAGATATTCTGGGCACAACAATTACCTTTTCCTGTCGCCATACTTGTCGCGGCGGGAAATTAAAACGTTGAAAGCATGCATGCATACATATAGGCAGTCGTGGATCAAAATTTACTTGAGAAGTAACTGTGACATGGTATTTTTTGAGATATAGTTTTGTCATGTACAGGAAAATGTATAGATCTGTTTGATTAACCCCGGGATCGATGACATCATGTTAGGTCAAATAGGTCATTTAATATTCTCCTATGTCTTTGGTAAAAGTTATGGAAAATTCCAGATTGTGTAGACAAATCTTGTTTAGTTTTGATATTAACTATTAATTTAAAATAATTATTGTGAAACAATTTGAACCACGATCACCATTACCTACTCTGTCAGTTCTGTAGTGTGCAATAATAATGATGGTAACAACAGAGACCTAATTTTTTTTATTTTGCCTCAAATATATAAAGGAAACAAAGCCTCAAAGTTCTTTGTTAAATTTTTTTTTTTAATTAACTAATTGCTGTTCAAGATTGGCAGTTTTGGATAATGTTTTAAAATTAAGCCCACTGACTTTTAAATATTGTTCACAGGAATCGAGAATCAAAGAGGGAAAATCATTTTCAGCAAATTACATATATGAGCCAATGTTTCCTTATCAATCTCAAAGTGCAAGAACAAATGAAGTCCCATTTCAAGACCAATTCAAGGATCAGAACCAATCAAAACACTGGACAACTGTTCAATCCCAAGATCCAATCCAAATAAAACAATGGACAACCAACCAATGTATAAGTCATGTGGAGCTGTCAAAAGGAACTTCTGTGGTATTTCTTTTTTTTGTGACAAAACTACAATAATTCTAATTTAAACATAAAGTTAAGCATACCCAGTAATTGAAAGAAAGACAAATCTGTGGCTCTGTGCATCCAAATGGATTTGCATCCAGAATATCTGGTATGCAAATCCAGAGCTCAGACCCTCTACAGGTCCAGCTTAAGGGTTGACCCATTTGCAGTGTTTGCACAAGCTATTAGAGTGTCAGGCTTTTTGCACTATAACATTGTCCCTCTCCAGAGAATAGGATGGCCTCATTTAGGTTGAGCAAGTGGGTGAACTTTTTAGCTCTATCAGTTAAGCACCATGGACTGGCATGCTAGAAGTCTGTAACTTTTGGAGTACAGAGGCCTGTGTCAGAGGCAATGTTTTACATGCCAGAGAATACCCTGTTCCTATGAAGGTTGCGGAATGTAAAAGAAACAGGTCTGTGAGTCTGTGACCCAAAATGGATTTGAACCTTAGCCCTACTAGGATGCCGTGTATCTTGGACTATCACATAATCATTTCTTAATACAGTACTCTTAAAAATATTGGACAAGAATTAAAATTTGATAATTTAAATTTTTAAAACAACAATTTTGTATTCAAAAACTGATTCTAATTTTTTTAAAAAGAAAAGCTATGTTGGTGAAGAAAACTGTGAAATTTCAAACATCAAGACAATTCCTATGTCTAGTGCAATGTTGTCACCAGTAACAGCACAGACAAAAACAAACAAACGAACTGGAGAGAAAACACCAAAAACCTTGTTAAAAATGATGGAACGGCACAGAGAAAATGAGAGGTAACTATATATCATAACTATGTGACATGTCATACAAATATGGCACAAAATAAGGGCTAGTCATTAATAATTGTCTGAATTTGTCTTTTTTCCCTCATAGTTGAACATGAAAGTGGAATTAAATATGATCTGTTATCATTTTTTTTATCTTGAAGTATAAATTTTAATCCTGATTGTCAGATACAATTTCTTCAGTCTATTTTGCTATAAGTGTAAAAAAAATCAGACTCGATGAGTATATAATTAAAACTTTATTTTATGTAATAAATTAATTAGTTGTTTATTGAAAAATGATTGGACAAGTAAAAATTATATGAGAAATGTAAATTTCATAGTTTGTAGTAGAAAAAAAAGTTAATGGTAATCAAGAGTCCCAAAGACTGGAGTTAAAATATCAGCACTTTAGTATACACATGTATATACATTTACAAATTTTGTTTGAAGGGTAAGGCACCATACCTTGAATGAATCCATGAGGAAGGTCTGTGAACGTGTCCCAGGTTACTCAGCAGTCATGAAAGAAACAAAGGTATAAAAACAGTAGGGCTGGGCAATAATATCGATATTTCAATATATCGCAATACAATTTTGTAATATCGATATATTGGCAATATGCTTAGATTAAGGAATTTTGTCATTACATATAAAAATGGACTTATGAAAGTTTGTTATTAAGCCAAACAGTAAGACAGAAGTTGTTTTGTGGGAACATTTCAGAGCATAACTTAAATGAAATCAACAAGATTTTTTTTCCGTGTTTGCTACTTATCATAGTTATGTACATTCTGCATGTAAATTAACTTAAATATAGTAAGAAAATGTTATTTTTATTACACTGAAAATATTGCAATACATATCGCAATACAGTTAAATATATCGCAATACAAAATCTTGGGCCAATACCCAGCCCTAAAAAACAGGATTTAATTTATTTATAATATTAATTTTACTTTTATATAATTCTTTCAGAAACTGCTTTTAACTCGGCATACTGTATTTTGCTTGATAGGTTGTGATGATGCAGAAAATAATAGCTTACATTTGTTACCTGGAGAATACAGTCCATGATCTGTGTGAGAAACTGGATTTAAGAGTTAGTGATCTTCTCATGTCAACAGACTTCATTACAGAACAACTGCGGTCTAAAAAAGGTACATCAACAATTAATATTCAACAGTTATAATGTTTCCTGCTGATTATTGTTACTCATTAGAACATATGATATAACTGTAGAATAAACCTACAGATATTTCTAAAATTTACTGTTGCAGATATAAAAACAGAATTTTTGTAAAAATTAAATGAATATAAATACTTATGATTTCTAGTCATCTTTATAAAGTAATAGTTATTTTAAAAATCTACAAATATTTTCACAGATTTTTATTTCATTTATATAGCTATGAAAAAGGACAGTGCAATTTTGAAACACAAGGTGAGCTAAAATCATAAAAGTTAGGACAGCATAGATATATTTTTTAAGAGTGAAATGCTTGTTTCATTTTTTTTATTTTGAATTTTATCTAACGTCAGAAAGAGGGAATGGAGGAGTGTCTTTGTTGTTTTCCAAAGGACATGTAGTAAGGATCACGAAGTCCACCATTTCTTTGTGAGGAGCTACACTATCACAATATGGTTATTGTAGCTAGGTTAAACACTCTGAAATTTAATACCAGTAATATTCAATTTTTAATTAGGCAAAGATCAAGTCTGAAAGCAAAAAAATTAAAGTAGAGCCCAGACGACTGAAGATCTCCTCCCCCACCATAGACTCTACTACTGACCACAATTTAGTAGAGGAGGGATACGATTCCTCCCAGGAGTCAGGGATAGGAACCAGTGTGGGGATACAGACTTTCTCCTCCATCAGGGACCACCACTGGCTGACATCTCCCCTCAAAAACCTGATCAGCATCTCTGGATGTGAGGGGACAGAAGATGACCCAGGTATTAAATAAATTAGGGCTGTGTTAAACATTGAATATGTACATTTATATATGGAGACACAAAGTGGCAATTTTTACTTATGTCTTGTAGATGAGGAGGGATTCTATAGTCAGTCTACTCAAGGTGTGCTCAGCCAGTTCATAGATACCCCATCTAAACTTATCGTAAGTAGAAATTATTCTGCATGTTTCCTTTGAAACTTCAAGGAAAGTCAAATTTCAATTGTATGATTTACAATGGGAAATTTGAGCTAAATGCTATGATGGGTGTCTTAGTTTCAGAATGATGATATTTTGCCTTCCTCTTCCTGCTTGGACAATTTTCCAGATGCTTTTGATCTCATGTCCAGCCCAGTGTGTAAGCGGTCATCTCAACTCAACAGTCCTAGAACCAGGGTTTGTTTTATAGTATTCAAGGTATGCACAATGCAAATTAAAACGCATTGATGTGAATTGGAAAGACAAATTAAGCTGCATTTCTTTTATAGGAAAGAATTCTAATGAATTCCTCGTATGGAATTAAAAATGATGTTCAGGATTATCCGGATGCTGCTGAAGCTTCTGACGGGGAAATGAGAACCATATCACCAGAAAGTGTCCTAAAGACCAATCCCTACAGGGAAGATGTCTTCTTATCACAGGTGTCCGAGCCCATCAGTCAACACAATGTGTCAGCATTGTCAGGACACTCAGACATTTCAGTTTTCCTTTCAAGTCCAGAGAAACCGAGCCCACAGTATACCCCCGTAAAGAGTCCATGGTGGCCAGGCAAGAACAAGAGAAAGCAGTACACTCCCAAGAGGTCCCCATTTAACAACATCACCAACCTTAAGATGGGTCCACCAGAAGAAGAGGAGGAGGAGGAAGAAGAAGAAAATATCCCCGAGCCCTCTACCAAGAAATTTAAATCGGAATCCTGTGGGAAATTTTTACGTCGAAGCCCAGGTAAATTTTGTTGTAGCAGGTTAGGCCACAATTACTGTATACAGGGAAATTTTGTTATAGCAGATGAGGCCACAATTACTGTATACAGGGAAATTTTATTGTAGCAGGTGAGGCCACAATTACTGTATACAGGGAAATTTTCGCCCACGTTTTATTTTCGCCCCTTTTGCCCTACCCTAATTTGGACGAATTTAAAACGGGGCGAAATCAAAGAATACAGTATAATTTATTAAACAAAACTATGACTGGGGGAATTTAAAACGGGGCAAAATTGTCTGCAAGTGTGAAAAGGCCAAATAACCCTGTATACAGTATATCTCCTGAGCATTTTACAAGTAGAATATTCTAACCACAAAACTCCTTCAGATAAAGTAATTTTTATATAAATACATATATGTTATAAACCTACATTACAGTTGATGAAGATTTTGTATCCTATGTACCATATATATGGAAATTCCATAGTACATCTAGAGCTCGCAGACAGAAAGCAACACATGGTCACGAAAAATGCAGCAAGGACCTTAGGTAAGATTACGCTTGTGCCAGTTTTCCTATTTTAAAGTTTTAAACTGATAATAATCAAAAAGAGAGTCGCCTGCAAAATAAATTCATCTTGAAACAAACCGACCAACTTTGTCAATCATAGATTGTATTTGCTTTATTATTCACCCAAAAAGTACCAGTGGAGTAAAATTTAATCTATGCACTGTCTTTGCAGTGAAATCACAGATGAAAACAAGAACACTGTTAGTAAACCCGAAAAAATAGATCACAGAAAAACCACCTGGATGAATGGATTTATGATGTTCAGCAGATATAATCGCAAGAAGTTTATTGAGTAAGTTATTAATGATGTAACAGGATTAAGAAAAAGTATTGCAGCCCAAGTTCATATTTTCCCCTGGCTGGACTTTCACCTGCAAGTTCAGGGGTGGTCAACAGCACCAAAATCTGTTAAAGGAAAATGTATTACTGGACTGGAAATTGAATCCAGGACCCCTAAAGATCTAGTAAGGTGCTCTACCACTGAGCTACTGACCCAGTCCCATATTCATAGCCCAAACCATGAACTGATAATTGCCATTACATGATAGTGTGCAACAATTTTTTTTTTAAGTGATGAAGCAGTGAATATAATAATTTTTTATCATTTCAGTTATCTCTTACTGATGATTTTTTAAAATTATATATTCAGAGCTAATCCTGGTGTACACACCTCACACATCAGTAAAATCCTGGGACATACCTGGAGGAATATGTCTGCTGAAGAACAGAAACCCTACAAGTAAGACAACAGGCCTCTAGGCTACAGAGCTCATTTTCTGAAGAGCTTCATTGGTATTACAATTTTTTGCCAGCACAGAAAATGATTATTGAATTCAAGATAACTGAGTATTTATCTTTTTCAGGGATGAGGCCAAACTGTATGCAAATGAAATGAAGAACGATAACCTGTTGTGCCCAGAGAGCAGTGAGGAGGCATTTTCAAGTCCTGAAAAATTGGACTGAATTCGGGGGAGACTGTCAAGGGAGAAAGTGATATGGGTTGCAGTGGTGTACAGAGTAATTATTAAGAGGTACATCAGGTGTATGAAACCTATAAAGGTTGGATCTACTCTCGTCTCTGCATTTTCAGGTCACCTGAATCACCTCCTGAACTTTTGCTATAGGGTTTTTTCTGTCTTCAAATATTGTTCTGCCATAAGCATTGTTAAAAATGCATTTTGTATACAAATGAAGACAGAATTCAAGTCAAGGAATTTCAAATGCTGTAAAAGTGAACATAAAACTTGTATTGCAGCAGCAGTCATTTTAGTTAAATGTCCTCAGTAACATGTCTTTGTTAACTGTTGAATATGCCCTGGAGGGTAGAATTATTTTTATAGACATTTTTATTCATTGCAGGAAGTTCTTAATGTTGAAAACAGACTTTTTTTTATTTTGATTGTTAAATTATTGTTTTCCTTTATTTGTTGTTATCCTCTTGAATCATGTTGCCACAATATCATGCAAAATGTTTTTGACTTGAATAAAAGATTCTCCTTTAGACCTTATGTGCTTCCTAGGAGAGGGCTTAAGAATAAAAGATGGATATGATAAAGAAAGAGTGCCTCTTCCAAAAATTTAAAATGTTCTTGACCCAAATTAAATCAGGGTTGCAAAATTTGGATGAGGTTCCATAGATCTATTTTGTGAAAATGCGATAGACTTTGAAAATCTCTGCTCTTCAGCCGACAAACAGTCCATGATAATGAGAAAGAGTGCCCCTTTCTGTGGGCCCTGAGCATCCATGGCCTGTGTCAGGGGTTCAGGTGTTAAGTTTGTAAAGAAAATGCCTTAATGAAATTCCACTCTGCTGGGTATTTAAAATACAAACAGTAAATGGTTAGGAAAATGAATAAGAGGTCCTTGGACCACAATGCTCACATGAGAAAATTTTTGGCCCCACACAATCCCAAGGGGTAATGATTTGAAAAAGACCCCTAACAGCTCAATGGCCATAAGTGCTGACTTAATTTTCCCGCTATCTACCGGAAGTGGTTGCGTCCCCATATGAGTGAAGAATTCTCGAGCGGGACATTAAACATCATACAATCAATGTAGAATTAGGATTCTGTGTTGTGGCCCTGTTCTACCCTATGGGTGATGATTTGAACAATTTATAATCCTCACTCCCCAGAATGCCTTCACACAAGTTTCAGTTTTACTGGCCCAGTGAGTCCACAGGTACTTGGGTCTTGGTTTATAAATATGTATGTACCCAATTGATATGTAAAAAAAAAAAAGTATCAATAAGGTAAATACATGTTTATAAACCGAGACCTAAGTACTATTACCTGTGAGTGATTTTTGAGAAGATTTTTAAAGATATTTCCATTCTATTTCAATGTAAAACTTTGATTCCCTATTGTGGCCCTGTCCTACCCAAGGTGTCATGATTAGCACAATTTACAATCTAAACTTCCCCAAGATGTTTCAAAATAAGTTTCAGTTTTTCTGGCACAGCAGTTCTTGAGAAGAAGATTTATTAATGACTCCAGCCTATTTTTGTCTTTTCTTGATTATCTTCCTATGGAAGGGGGCTTGACCCTTCA
>PRKT01000106.1:923569-957155 GCA_003671525.1 Saccostrea glomerata | reverse complement strand
AAGTAACTATAAGCCCTACCTGAACCAAGCTTACATGGATAATGCATCTAGGGATGGACACTACTAGACCTGCTTCGTATGCTGGATCTGACCTATATTTTCATTCCCAAGTAACTATAAGCCCTACCTGAACCAAACTTTCATGGATGATGCATCTAGGGATGGACACTACCAGACTTGCTTCGGATGCTGGATCTGACCTATATTTTCCAAACAAGCAATTCAGTTGCATCACTATTCTGGATATTCTGATCAAATTTTATACACATACAAATTTTCATGTTGCTTTACTGATATATCCTCGGCGGGGCATTCATGTCCTATGGACATATTTCTAGTTAATTTCAGAAATTAGAAATCCTTCAAACATTTTGCTAAATCCTTGTGCTTTTCTAAAGTTCAGTTAGGGTACATTTTGCTCTGAGCTATG
This sequence comes from Saccostrea glomerata, assembly GCA_003671525.1. Lineage (NCBI taxonomy): Eukaryota > Metazoa > Mollusca > Bivalvia > Ostreida > Ostreidae > Saccostrea > Saccostrea glomerata. The sequence goes on along the minus strand of PRKT01000106.1, from coordinate 956,725 downwards.
AATGCAGTTGCTGAAATGTTTAAAATAGGATAGATATCAAGGCCTTGGGATCATGAAACAGATCCTTAAGTTTTATTAAATCAGCTATGAAGGATGACATCTGGGAGCTGAAAATGCAAATAAAGGATGGCATGTGCTTTAATGGACTGTTTGGCCTCTGCAGCATTTGAGGGCAAAAAATTCTTATTTGATATTAGTACTGTGATATCACAAATTTCCTAGGAGGTTCAATTTTCGTCGTTTTTGAGGTATGAAGTGACCAATAGATACTTGTCCATCATAAAATGTGAAATATGTTACATAACTACTCAACAGTTCTTTATCTACAAAATCAAATCCCCATGAACTAGGAGTTTTTCCTCAAACTACAAAAATTTGACCCCATGAAAATAAGTGATTTTACAGTATTAAATTTTTCATGAAACCAGGATACGGATCATCTCCTCTTTGTCAAAATTTTATTAAATGAAAAAAAATGCATTTGAAAAAGGATAGTTTTATGAGGTTTATCCGATCTCTTCAATTTTTTTTCTGCCTGCATAAATAGTGATTCTGAAATGAATATGTGCTTTACTTTGAACAGTGATAAAGATGGCCAGTGCATGACAATGCATAATCTGGCTATATTGCAGAACTACCTTGGCATGATGTTTCAACTTCTGCAATTTCATTTGTCCCCAGTAAACTCTGATCCAGGTTTATACTTAATGGGTCTTCTATTTCTTTGTGTACCTTATAATTGCTTGTGGTGACTGAGGAATATTTGCATCATTTATCTGTTATTGTCAAACAGTCTGCCTGGAGACAAGCTATTGTGGATTTTTGATTGCAAGTGATTGAAAAATTAAGTGATGTGTTTGTTTCTGATGTTTTTCCAATTAATTTACCAAATATCTAGAGAAAAACAAGATATGTTGCCACACATGGTTACAAAACAGCAATTTGCCTCTGTATGCAGCTGTGAAGTACCTGCAGACAAAATAATGTTCCAATACTGCACACAGTGGTGCAGTATCAATGGAGGGGCAATACAAATTTTAATACTGCACAAATAATGTGATATCAAGAAAGGCGCTACAGATGTACAGCTGTAGAGTTCCTAGCAGGGGGGGTCAGAACGAATCACACAGCTGGCATTGTGATATATCAGTCCTCCATGAACTGATAGTGCTTTAATTACTGTAAATGAACTGTAACCCAGAGACCAGGGATTAGGTGTGCTCACTAACACTCATCCATACACTATAACAGTTAATGCATCAATAAAGCTGTTATGCCTCCCCCTTGTGGAACCAATTGCATTTTTGCAGCTCTTAATTTGCACTCAGTGATGAAGCCTGCTGGGTGTCTATCAATCTGCTGATTCACTGTGATGAAGATAGATTCCCTTACCCAATATGCTCATTGATTAGTTTTACCTTGATCATAGAAATTGACTGTTTCTGGTTGTTGTTTCAATGTCTCCTTCAGATCTACTCAATTCTGGCCATAATGTCCTCAAACTGAAGAATTCGCCAAACATCACATCACTTTGTAACTTCAATATGTGACCTATTAATTTGTTTTTCTTGCAATTTTTTTTTCCAGGGTTTGTTTAGTTGATGGGATATTTTATTATTACAACTGGTGCCTTTTAGGTGATTTTTTCTGAGTGTGATGCAATAAAATGACTAGTTTGTAGCAACTAATACTGTATGTCAATCAAACAATAAAAGATGCAGAATAGACTGGGCAATATTGAAACTGTACAGAGATGCAAGGGTTTACATTATTTAGAGCAAAGTATCCATTTTCATTTTTCATAAAAAAATATTTTACAAATAAATATAATTCAATCAAATATGTTTGGTTTATAATTTTTATTTAATTCCAACATGTAGGTACATAACTTTCTTTTTGGCAAACAGCATTGTAAAATTGTCATTTTGTAATATGTTTTGTGATGCATTTTCTCCCTGGATACCACAGTCTAAGCGAGTATTCAGTTTTAGGTAAATACCCTTTTAATACCCATGTATGATAGGTTTACATCTTAAGGCATCAGATCACATTCACTGGATCTGAAATAGCCAGAACTTGGGTTTCCAAGTAGGCAATTATTCCATTCTCTGTACCTTTTGATGTGAAAGGTTATCTCCCTTTAAGAATCATTTATCTTCTCCTGCCTGCAAAAACATAATGGGAAATGTCAATTGACCATTTGAAGAGATTCAGCCTTGGAAACTGATTTGTAAAACAAGACTAAGTGATTTTTTTCTGGAGCTTTTGGGTCAAGAGTTGTTGCAGAGAGCCAAGAAAATATTATCATTGGTGTCTGATACATAAGCTTAGCTATTTTGTAGGATTGAGGAATCAATGTTGTTCAATGTTGTTTTTCTTTCCTCTGTTTTGGCAATTTTGATATTTGCTGTCAAGTCTTTGCAGAATGTAACCTGATATATCAATTGTTCATAAAATGGTTCTGTGTCTGAACTCATCGGTCAACTCATCGGTCATTATTCTGGATTTCTGTACTCCTTGTGTTGCTTATGATGGATTTTTTAAAAATAAAGATGAACATTAAAACTTCTCTCTGCTAGCAAGGTACAATGCAAGTTTCAACTCTGATCATTACATCCTGCACATTTATTTTTCCACCATGAAGTCGCCTGGTACACTGTGACCAGGCAATTTCTTTCCTCAAACCATGAAAGTTTGACTCAGTTAATGAAAGTTAATATGTATGGACAAAAATGTTAAGATTAGCAAGACAACTAGTGTAAATGATACCTGTTTGGCAAATATGATATTTAAAACCTTTTCCAACAACTTGAACAAAGCAGTGAGCTACCAGCATTTGTGATGTATGTATAATTTCACAAAGATTCTTTTCCCCTGTTGTGCTTGGCATTGACATATTTATGGGTGATTTTCACACGTAAAATGCAGTATATCAAAACCCTACCAGTAAAAAACAAAAAGCACAAAAAACTAGATCATCTTCTTTAATAAATTTAAATTGTTGACCCCAATAATCAAAAACTCTTCAAAACCCCTCACACGTTGGTATGTGAAACTTGTCTTAATTAAAGCATTTTATTAAATCCATTGCAGAGATAAAAACTGCCTGATTTTTTGGGCTGTGTTTGATGTGTAATAAGCCTAATTGAAGGAGATGAGTGGGAATCTAGAATCATGGCATTTCAGAGTAATCTTTATGTGTTTTATTTATCCCTGGAACTTGTACTCCGAGTTAAAATTTTCTATAAAGTGGCCTGTTTATTTCTTATCAGAAGCACATGGCATTAATTACAAATTATCCAAGAGACAGGAATATAAAATGCTGTGGTTTGCAATATTTATAATTTCTCTTTTTTTTAATGTAAGCTTATGATTAAAGTATTCTTGCGGTGTACCTCCCCCCAAATGATTTGAAAAAGCTGTTTCAAATGAGATTGCCAGGAACTGCTAAATGGGTTTTATTTCCAGAACAAGCTTATTTTAGAACCCCCATTTTGTTTGATCTCAGCACTGCTAAATTTGTGTGCATATTTTTTTGCAATTTCCAAGCTGCTTGACAGCATTAAATGCTTTAATTTTAAAATTATATAAATTAAAAATAAATTTTTAAAAATAAACAGACTTTAATCATACTCAGTATAATATTTATAATGTAAATAGAAGAAGTGAAATAAGAAATCAAAGATTTTTTTTTTATGTAATTCACAGATATATGCTTTAAAACTTTGAAATTTGAGCAGAAATTTGACTGCAGATGCTAATATTTACATTTAAGCTTTACAGTAAATTTTATAACATCTTGAAATACCAGCCGGGAAACCAAAACAAACATAATTTCTCAGATGTACACAGTTTTAAATAAAACCAGATATGCTCCTTTTTATATAAACGAGGCAGTTGTTTTTCCTCTATTTCTTTGGTATTTTTATACAATTATTTCAGCACCTTGCATTTTCTTATGATTCATAGTGATTTAAAAAGTTGCAGCCATATGTAACATTGCATCGTTTTTGGATCTTTAGATTATACTCCCTCAGATTAACTTACCCATTTGTTTATGGAACAACAAACAAATGTGGCATTGAATCTTGAGAAAAATGTTGAGAATTCTTTTACCTTACAAAGTTATCATTATAAAGATAATGACATGCATACAGATTGATAACCTTGCATCCATGTTTAATCTGAGTAAATTCAAAGAGACAGTCTCACATAAAATAGAGAGATCTTACATTTATATTATTGATCTGAAAATGAGTAATGCATGTATAGTCAATTTTTGATTGACATCCAAAATGTTGCATGATTTCTCTTTACATGTACATGTATTACGCTTGTTCTGAATTTTTTTTGTAAAGGGTAAATTGCAAATGAGAGGGGAAAATAAAAGATTTTTCAATTGTCCCCACAATATAGGCTCTTTTGCTCCCTAAAATATCAAAATATAGACTCTCTCCACATAATAAGGAGAGGGTTCTAGAGGCGTAACACATTATTTTTCCAATAGTGAGTCGCCAATCGCTAATTCTTGCTTCTCTACATGGCACTATAGTATTGGAGACATGAAGCAGTGACTTTGATCACCTTTGGGGTATCCCATGCATTTCAATTATTGATGAAGTAACTGTCATTTGTTGCTGTTCTCGATGACTCTATACAAGTATATGCGTAATTAATTAGGATGAAGAACTCTCATAGTGTTGCCTATTGTTTTTAGCAGGTAAGAAATATGTTTGTTTTGTGGAAACTTTTATTGAAGATTTTAGTGCTCTATACTTCTGGTGCTTGGAAATTTTAGTATGGCATAAAATTGTTCTGTTTGCAGGCAGTTGTTGAAGCTAAGAAAATTATGAGGTAGTTATGCACATCTGAATGCTAGTTTTTCACAGGAATAGAGCCATCATATCCTTCTAATCTAAATGAAAGGATCATGGATTAGAAAATGAAACTGTCATTTTTATGCAAGCAGATGGTCATGATGAGCATCATAATTAAATGCTGGCACAAATTTAAAGGGTTTTTTCCCTGAAGTAAGTTAGAATATCAAATCTATTTGCAATTTAGACATACTAAAAATTTGTTTGATTCTGAACACTATAAAGGCGAGTGGAAGCAGATGTTTTGGGTTGTTATTTCTCACACAACTTTCAAGTTTTCTTCAGTAGCCAGCTCCTTGACTTAGATCTTATCTAATGTGTTTGTAATATGCTATAAATTCTCCCAAACCTTTGTGAAAACAGTAATTCTAGCAAGTTGTCAGCAATGTGTTTTTTCTCAAAAGTACAAGGTATGCTCAATTGGAAAGTGGTCTAATATGCCTTCCAAATCAGAAAAAAGGGAGGGGGTAACAATTTCAGTTGATGTTGCTCATTAAATTTTGTAAATTGAACATTTCATTTTTTTTTCACATTTTATACTTTATAATTCATAAAACTTCTGCAATTGTGTAAAAGAACATGAAGATTTTGATTCCTCTACTCTTTGTATTTCTTAAGTTAGTACTTATTGTACCTTTTACACATGAAAATTTTACTTCTCTACCAGTTGCTTCAATCAAATGTGTGACTAAGAATGAGTATACTTCTTCTAAGATGTAAGGAAAAAATACATAAATTAATAGCAGGACATTGCAGGATGTTTCAGAATGTTCTGAAATACTGATAGGTACCAACCGGTGGAATGGAGCCTAGTGTCTTAGAAGCTGCAGATTTATTTTATACATGCAGCTGTAACTTAATCAGTGAAGTTTATTAAATCATATCATGCCAATTATTATAAATTATGTTTTCCTCTTTCCTGACAAAAGCTATTCCAGTCAAGACCAGATTATTACACCTAATTACCATCACTAATTAGGCTTAAGAATTGCCCTCAACATTTTTTTAATCATCTTTTGGTATAGCATTAGTTACAGCCTGTGCCACAAAGATTATACAAATGATTCAAAGGACCATTTCATTGATTTATCCTTTTTTTCTTCCCTCTGTTGTTATATATTCTCAGTAATCCGTGGGGATTTTCAGACGAACCTTGCATGTCATCATTAATTTCATAACATAAGACTTTTTTGATGAAGAAATACAGCTATTCTCGGTTGTCGTTTTTATATCTATTTATTTACACGAGGCCATATTGTCTAGGCAAGGGGCGTCCAATTTCATTAAGTATATTTTAAAAGGATTTCTTCCCCAAAGCAAAAAAAAATATTAAATCGCTATCTGATGATCGCATTGTAGCCTTAGTTTAAGGCCAGACTGTTTATCTCATAAAGTTGGGGAAGACTGCGACACCATGTAAGCAATTTACTTAGGAATTAATTGGAGTCTCACTGGAAGACAGCTAGGAAACTGTTAATTCATTTAGAGGGAAGCAGGAGAAATTAAGACAAACTTTATTTTTAGAATTTTTCAATCCGAACTTACAACATTAACCCACATTGATCATCACAGAATATCGCTCTTTTCTGACACAGTCTAAGGTTTTTTTTTTGTAGAATTACGAAGTGTTGATGTATGTAATCAGAGATAGAAATGGTGTAGCAAAAGATATATTTTCTTTGTTTCAGCGTGCTTATAGCTTAGCTCCTAGACATGGAAAAAAAAAACAAGTTTATTTTTCTTAGCAGAGATGGATAGATGCAAAAGAAGTTTGATCCATTGGAAGATGACATGGCAGCCAAACAAGAAAAAAACATAATTTTACGCTGGTTTACAACGTGTATTTCTCGTGACGCCAAGGTGTAAGAAGTAATTAAAGGGTGGTCCTAAGTTAGAATAACAGATGCACTGGCAGGATTCTCAAAGAAAGAAAAACAGCTTCTGTCGAGTAAAAATGGATCATGGAACAAATATGAAAAATGTCGATCAGCATATATATCAAAGAAACTGTCATTTTTGAGAGTCATGGTTATGTTTTTCTAAGCCACAGAAAATATAGCCAATTGGGCAGATGTAAAATTAGTGTACAAGCCAGGTTTATCTTTAAAAAGTTTAGAGTGTAATGCCAACTATTTCCTAGATTTAGGGGAATCTTATAAGTAACATTAGATACCGCTCAAATGAACATGTTTTTAGGTAATAAAATGTCACTTTCCCTGAACTTCAGCCCCTGCCAACAGAATTAATGAACAAAGAAGGAACTGTTTGTTTTATGTCATTTCTATCTCTTTTAGAACCATTTTTCGGTTGAAGCATGTTTTCCCATGTCAATCTGACACTCTCCATTGCAGAACTCGGCTGGTCGGAGAACAGTAATGGCCGCAGACGTGTTTATTTCAGCCATTTACTCATTAAATCATAAAAGCCCGTTTACACTTTGGTGCTGACGATAACCACATGCCTGGCATATTGTTTGATACACTTTTGGTGGAGATGTTTATTTTCTTTTTTAGACAATATAATAACAGCAGGCAGTGGGGTGACTCGGAGGTTCATGGCTGCTCTGAGTGATGTATGGTCAGTTAGGAGTCCAGCAGAAGACTGAGGCTTAGGATGATATTGGTAAGAGTCGGCAGGTCAATGCTTCCTCAGCAACCAAAGAGGATTCTTATGGCATGATCAGTATATAGACAATGGAAAACCAAACCCTAGACCATGATTTATGAAGTGGGAAATGCAATTATGCAAATGCCCCCCTCCCCTTCTGCAATTATTCCCATGTTATTAATAAAAGTTAACAAACGTTACTTCAGACAAAGCAATACAGAATTCCCTCTATTCCAGACCTTTATTTGCAGTCATTTTTTAAAACTTTAAACTTTTGCCTTGATGTCAGTGAGATGCTGTTTGTGTGTACAGATTTTTAAATTTTATAGAAGATATGAAAATTTATTTCTTCAGCTTAATCTTATATTCTAAAGCTACAAAAATAAATACTTTTTCAGGATTTTGAAAAAAAAAAATGTTAAACCATTCCTTGAACTTGCAGGAATAAAACAATTTAGATATATTGATGCAGAATGTTTTCTGAGTTTGACAATATTGCTGGTCATAAAATTTTTTATGATACATGTATATCCATCAGGAACCACAAAACTAGATGATGTTGTGAGTGCATTAGGAAATGTGCGCTTTTTTATTATTTCCGCCGTAGGTATTAAAAAACTTATTACACTCAGACATGTGAAACGGTAGCGTCATAATACTTATTGAATACAGCATAAAACGTTGAGATGGCCAGCTCCCTTTGATCTGTAGTGATGAGTGATTTTGTCAGCTGATATGGTGGTTTGTTGTCTTTTTTTATTCTTTTTGTTTTGTTTCACTTATTGCTGCTTAGTAGCTTTATTTCTCTTTATGTGCCAAACTTGTCAGAATCAATGTCAATGAAGGGTACCCTAAAGTTATAATAAGTAAGGTCTCTCATGTATTCATTGCTGGAGGATTTGCTTTTTTCATCCATTATTGATATTCTTGTCACTTTAATGAAGAAAGACATGCACAGAAGCAATTTTTTGCGATGATCTTCTTGCTTAAAAAATGAACAATATGTGCTAGAGCTTTATATAGAAAAGATTTTTTTCTGCAGGTGTTTTTATTTTGTATCGTGAGAAAGTGATTTATTATTTTTATGTTTTGATCAAGTTAAAAGTACAAAAGCATTACCATGTTTTAACAAAAATTTAGATAATTTCTATTAGGAATCTTTTTTTGCAACTTTATATATCCTTGAATCTAACAGATGGTTTCTATGCTGCAAGATGGTGGTGGCCACCTTGTTCTTTTCAAGAACAATGCAGAGGTTCTGGATTATATTAAAACTTTTTTTATCAGATGCTTTCATTTATAATTTTTGAACATTTTATTGGCAGTTATCCTTTTTTTGATCTGTATAAAACTTGAAACAGTTTTTTTTTCTCTCCAAAATTTAACCTAAATTTATCATTCTGTTAATAAAGAAGTTGTATTATTATTGTTATTTTAATTTTTTGGTCCAAACAATATATGATAATGTAAGTTAATTAGCTCATGGTGAGAATGGTTGCATCACAATGATAATATCAGAGTTAAAACACATGTAAAGCCTCATTTCCAGACAGAAAATCTGAGAGGGCCAATCAGAAATCTGACATGGCAACAGGCTTATCTCTCCTTCCAATCCTAGAGAGCCACAGATATAAATATTGAGATTTTTTTCTGAAAGAAAAATATCCTCTCTTGAAGATTTTTAGGAGGGAAATATGTATTTTCCAACATAGAACAGATGTGCATTTGTAGGGAAAATACAACTTTCCAGATGATATCAGTTCTTAGTTTGTGATTGTTTTCTCTCTCCTCTAGAAGTGGGTCTGTTTGTAACTCTATCCTGGTCAAATAAATAAGAACAAGAAAAAGGGAATACATATATTGGGGAGTGGGATAGCTGCTCTCATTGGCCGGCTTGCTTCGGAGGTTGAATCAGGACACTCCGCTCTAGTTGTTGAATCAGTAATGGCATTTCTTGTGAGGAAAATGACTCTGACGACCACTGTGTGATTTAAGAATTAAGTTTGTGTGGAATATCTCTTACGTCTACTTTGATTTACTTTTGAAGATCCCGCAGTTGTTCTTTTTTGTTGTATCCCTCAAGAATGACATGTGTGAAGAAAATGATAAGAAACTTCAAGGAATTATGTTAAAAAGGATGACTTCAGACACCATGAAATCATCAGGTTGGTTTTAAGCAATTTTTTTTGTCATTCTTTCTTGAACACTTAATTATTCATGTGTATTTTATTAATGGATTTAAACAAAATTGATTTTCTTTTAAAAAGATGACATTTTTAAAAATATATAGTAAAAAAGGTGGGTATGTGTAAAACACGAAACGAGAAACAAGAAACAAGAAACGAGAAACGAGAAACAATTAAATGAGATTCAGGTTAAAATAACTAATGACCTTAAAATGTCAACAAAGGGGGCGGCTTGTACATTTTATTTCATTTTGTTAGAAAACAGATGCAGAGTGAAATGAAAATATCTAACTTAGGTCTGATTTATTAGCGACCCGCACAACTATCTGCACAGAAAAACCCTAAAATGTTGTCAGATTTAATTAATACAATACTGTTATCTAAGAGAAATGCTTACTCAGTTTTTGCTTGAATTAATAAAGTTGTCATCAAATGATACAATTTTTGCTTTTAATGATTCTGTTGTCATTAATTGATTTCATTAATTAATTGAGGTGGAATTTATTGTTAATGTTATAAGATATAGCTTTCCTAATTACAATTTTAACATAATAATATATATAACATTATAATTATGATATAATATATAATTTTTAACATATATATATACATTGTATAACAGATATATGAATGTTTTGTTTATAAATAATGTGAAATTATTTAATGTGATTGTTTTGTTTATTCTTCGGTTATGAAACAATCAGATAATAATTTGAGGTGAACTATTAAATCGTGTACTTTCAGTTGATATCTAATTAAATCTGTCATGGCTTGATGGGTTTAGCAGTGCAAGATCGCTAATGTTTCACTCAACATCTGTTTTCTAACAAAATGAAAGCACAGCAAAAGCTGCCCCCTTGGTTGACATTTTTAGGTCATTTTTTTTTTTAATTCTGTTGTTTCCCGTTTCTGATTTCTCGTTTCTTGTTTCTCGTTTCTTGTTTCTCGTTTCGTGTTTTACACATACCCAAAAAAGGTTTATATTGGTGAAGCTGTGGTTATGAATTGCTTTCAGATTGGTACTTATCATTTTGAATTATTCTGATTCAGATAAATATTTGCTCACTACTTGAAATCTCTGTTGCAAAACAAAAAGTAATTTCATTATAATGGATATTGGTTTGGAAATTGGAAGAGCTATAAAATATTGACACTTTATTTTTAATATTAATAGGTGAATTTTCAAATTGTGATCTAGCTAGTGGTACTTCAGTTAAGAGATGGGGGTCACCAGCCTTTAAATTAAAGCTCACTTGAGATGATGTTTTTAAGTAATTGATCCACGGTTTATCCTGTAGAGCTGAATTGGATGCACAATGAAGGAGTGGTGTAAACTTCACTTTACATTCATCATTGTGGATTGTATAAGTAGAGTCTCGCAGACTTCTAACAAGTAACTTCATTAACTTTTTAGCAACTGAACTTTTTTTGGCAGTCAAATTAAAAGAGAAAATTGGGAAAATAGGGTTTAAAAAAATCCCAAGATCAAAAGATTAAACTGATAAAATATTGTTTTTTATTTTCAATGTTTGTTTAATCTAGTCCATGAGGAAGGGAACACATTTTCTATTTATTTTAGTAATGGAGGGAACCATCAGTAATTCCCCGAAGTTGTTGTCTCTATCAAGTTCTGTGTTTAAGCTAATCTGTTTGGGATCCATAGAAAATGGATAGAAAAAATATTCTTATCTAGTATTCTGTCTTTTTTCCACCAAATCCTATTGAATCATTTTCAAATGGTTCACTTTGTTCTGACAAAAGTAAATAATGATTAAATGTATTAGATTTATTGAATGTGAAGAAATGTAATACATCATCACCACAAATTCTGATTAATTGTATTTATTCTAAATTTGACATCATCTATTTTAATTAAAGTTTTGGAGGGTCCAAGTCTATTATCTAGGTCGAAAAATCCTGCCCACTCTCTTTGTTTCACCCAATATATGAAGTTGTTACTGAAGAATTTGATCACTGAAAATGTAATCACTTTTTTCTCATTATGGGATGCACCATTTCAAAACTTCATTCAAAATCTTTCTCCTAAAACTCAGCTGATAAACCTTGCTAACAAATAGATAAACCACTAACCCCAAAGAGGATGAATTAAAAAATGCTTACTTTTAAGAAATCTTTGGAATTTATTTTTTTTTTTTTTGAAAACGTTGAAAATTTTAAATGATCCACTTGTCAGTTTTTCGGCCCATGATTGTTGCCAGGAAAACATGTTCCTTCTCAGAAATTATCAGGCCTCCTATCTCCCAGGAGTTATCTCCTATTTATATAACTTTTTATCAGGCCTTGTGTTTATCACCCTATCCTCAGGGGGTACTGCTTCTAATGGAAGGGGCCCATCCTTCCCCCTAATCTCACAATAAGACCCAGTATGCATGCTTGCATAATATCTATGTATCTTCTTCCTCGCACATGTCTGGTATAATTTCATATTTAAAGTCTCATTCACCTTCAATATCTCTGTTTTTTCCCAAAGATTTCAAAAACTGATTTATATTTGGAAACTCCCGTGCCTATTTCCTGCTGAGCTAACAACTGTACATTGAATCTTAACATGCACATTATGTAAAAATATTGAAGGTATAACAGTGGCTTCATTCATACAACTGTACCTTATCAAGATCTTTTTAGCATATTCCATTAAATCATGCTTATTGCATTAATTCAAAGTATGAGTAATTCAAGAGGCATAGTGTGCCTGCAGAAGGCCTAGACAAGGCTGGAAAAGCAACATTTTTGGTAAGCTTGCTCCAGGTTTCTGAAGACAGTTTGTTGCAATGTTCTACACACAGTATTATATTTGAATGCAATAAAAAAAAACTTTCTTCACCCTGCCTTGCCTTTGCTAGGGGTGGCAAAACTTAATTAAGTTGATGAAAAGATGGCCTGTATCAGAGAATTGGTGCTGTATCAGAGTTTGGGTGCAATATTAATGATGCAGTGAGGGAATGGAGATAGTATTCGCATGTCAGGACCTGGTGTAATTACCTCTGGTATGCTGCAAGAGCAGCTTCGTCGTGATAAGTATGGGGTAGTGAATACATAAGAATTAATCAACTAGTCTTAGTGACCTTAATTAAACTACTTAGTGGAATGAAAGAATTTTTTTCTATCTTTTTCTCAAAGGAACCTGGTGTCATTAATGTTACAGTGGATAAATTGTGTATGATCGATGCACTTAAGGCATTAAGGATAGTATAAATTATTTGTAGATATACATATGGATGGTACCACAAGGCAGGAAATAGCTCCCATATGAGTTTTAAAAAAAAGCAACTGTACTTCCCAATCATTACCTTGAACTTTTAATATTGACTCAGTTTTTCTGGGTGTATCGTTTCATCGGTAATAATACAGCTTCCCAAGGGGGTATTTAAAATGATTCTTTGTCTCCTAGTTTCTTACTTCTCTGAGTTTGCTCTTTTAGTTTTTTCAGACACTGGATTATCCTAGATTATGCTAAATGTCACTGATGTTAAGAAGTAAATAAATTAGTGCATTTTGTTCAGTTGCTGCATTGTCAGATTACGGAAGCAGGTGTATCTGATTGAAGTGCAGGCTCAATTTTGAATTGTTTCCATTCACAACTCAAGATGGTTCAGTATGCATTGAATGACAAATTTAAATATATTGTACTTAAATGAAATCCCCTGGTATGTCACCTCGAAAATAATCAGAAGAATATTTTTATTGCTTTACTATTGCCAGGTTTCCTTTTACATTGTGAATACTTAAAACTTAATCTGCTTTTATTTTTGGATTGTTTTATTCTTTACACCACCCTTTGGAATAGAGGGGAGCTCGAGATAGAAAAATGTTTCAGAGTAGAAGACACAGATGCATTTATGAATCCCCCATTTTTCAAGCTCAAATTGCCTACAGAAATACATGTGTATGATTATTATCAGAAGACTTGTTTCTTTCACTTCTTTTCATGTTTTGCAGAAAGAAATGGGTGCATCTTCTTTTAATATGATCATTACCCAGCAATAACTGTGTTAAAGATTTTACCAAGATTATAATTTCATAAACATCTAAAGAAATTACTTAATTAATATCATTATACTAATTTTACGAGCATAGACCACCTGAAGAAAGGAATTATCTAGATAACCCATGAAATAATCACACACAGCCCATCACGAAACATTTATCTGATTATGTTTATAAAAATCAGGCTTTTGGAGTTCAACTTTGGTATCAGAAAATTTTCATACCATTTTTTCCCCTTTGCCTGAGATAAAAATAACACACATGTTCACCCATACAAACAGCAGTGATCTGTATTTTAGGGGCAGGCCATTTTATCTTTATACGATATGCATCATTTCAACCTGAAACGATGTGAATCAATGCTTAAGTATTTTATTAAGTTCATTTAAAGTCGAGTTTCTGGGGAATTTCACTTCCTACTTATTTTGTCAGGGGATATAAGGAAATGGCAATTACCGTCAGAGAATCAAATGGAAAGGGCACAGGGGGCCTTAAGATTTTTTTCATTTTTATTTGTTTTTAATTCACACTTTCTGATAAACAGGATTAAGAGAAAGATTTTATAGAAATAAATCTTAGCACATTACACCGATATGATTTTTAATGCATTTCAAATAGATATTTTGGTCAGTTTTAAATCAAGAACTGTAGTTATAGGTATTTGTAAAGAGGAGTTTTCCTCATTTTGTTTCAAACATTGCTCATAGAAACTCATCTGCTGACTGGCCATTTCTCTGTTGTACTCTAGCAGCAACGGTTTACATGCAGTAACTAGAACTGTCAAGACAGCATAAGGCATCCTTGGTCACAAAAGACATACAAAGGAGCCATAATATCTAAAACTTGTAAGAAGTTCTGTTTTGCTGATGCAAATATAACACCCCTTTTTTGGCAGCAAGCAGCAGTCTTAGAAATGTTATGAAGCGGCATAGTGAGGACATATTTTTTTGATATTTTTACAGTTTCCATTTTAAAGATATTAAACATACATTAATCTTAAAGAATCCCAATAATATTTCACCATGTCACTCTTGTGTGGATTTTTTTTATTTTTGTGCAAAATATCCACAGGTGTTTCTCTCAACCATAAATAATGCTGATGAAGAACAGTCTCTGATTTTTTAAACTTCATTTTTTAAGTTAAATAAAAAAATAGAAAGAGAGAAACAAAATTTGGAAGTAAGAAAGAGATGTGTGAATGACTAGAGACTGCCAAGAGAGATGAAGCCCCAGGTATCTGAAGGTTTTAATGGCACTGTTCCTCAACCATTATGCCAGCAGGCTCAGATGTAAAGATGTTCATCCCAGATAAGTTCTCAGAGACATGACTGTTTATATAATGGCCCAACTCCGTGATTTATAGAGGGCTTACTGAGTTTTGTACAACCGGATGTAACTTTGGTATCTTTAATGTCAATTAAATGAAGTTTTACACAAGGTTAGCTGCTTATAAGCTGTTCTTTAACAGTGATCTCATCTGAGCCATTAATCAGTGGAAAACTAAACCTACTGATGACCTTGGATAGAAGTTTGTCTGTTGCTCACTTAGGATTCAAAGTACATTCCCCAGCTCGTAATCCCATAAAGCCAGCTCTGAATTATTTACTGTTTTGCTAGTAACCTGTAATTAAAATCCTCACACAGTTTTAGTCATAATAACTGAAAATTGACATAGAGTGAGCTTTTACAATAATAAGCTGATAAATTTTAATGCATTGATTGATTTCTTTCCTGTAAGCTTATTGAAGACAATGCTCCTAGGAGGATAAATTAGTTTGCATTTATATTCTTTGGAACTGCATGAAAAGAGAATTTTCCAATTACTTTATTATTCATTCCCATTGTTCTACTGAATTATTATGTCTGCCTGTTTGGTCAATTTTCATGAACAAAAGGAGTCTCGTTTTTAGCTGCTGATTATGAGAATCGTCTCGCAGAAATCTTTGGCCACTTCCTTAAAAGATTAAATTTTTTTAGTCACACATCTTTCCGACAGGAATATTCCCAGTCTGCAAGATTTTTCGGGTCATATCGTACTTGGCTAATAATTGATTACCCAAATTTGTGAACTTGTTATTTCTCCTATAGCCATCTCAGAGATTGGCCCCTTGTTAGTTGCTGAAATGACACACTTTTTCTCGGCTGGTGTCAGATCTTCATTTTCTGGTCGGAGCGGGCAAATTAAGCAAGGTCTGTGTTGGGTCTGATGTCATTTTTTGAACTTTACTAGTAAAAGCTTTGATGAAGATAAACATCAAGACACAGGATAAACCAAATGTCTCTTTTGCATGACGCTAGATAGAATATGTACACAATTTGTGAAATTACAACAATAGTATGCTTTGTGAACAATTAATGGTGCATATAAATTATTTGCTACATAAAACTAATGTTCTGTAATTGTCCTACAGGAATATTTATTGGAGGACCATCACCCAAAACACTCTGCAGTGGATCTTCACAATTTATACAAATTCTCTTTCATTATTTCATTTTTTTCATGATTTATGAAATTATGAGCAGAGATATATGTGTATTCCTGTCATGAAAAAAAAGCCTGCTAAACTATGGGTCTATAGATCACTGGTTTTTTGGACTTTGCAACATACATTGTACTACTTCTTTAAAAAGACAATGGTGAATGATAAAATATATACAAAAAACATAATTGAAAAGAGAGTTCATAAGGAAACAGCCTCATTTGTTTGAGCTATCATGTCTGGACTATAGTATTGGAAGAGAAATATGTCTGAGGCTGAAGCTTGCAAAAGATTATGTCTGATTTTAGATCAATGTATTGTGACCCTGACTCAGGTCATTTGGGCTGTACAGTGGCAGAATTTCGATTCAGACAGTAAAGGCAGCATTTTTGACACAAGATCAAGGTCATGCCTGACACAAAGGTCAAGGTTACTGAAAGGAACTGTCTAGCAGTTGGAATTGTGTCAGAAGAGGCATCTTTTTCATAATGTGTACATTTTTTGTAGAGCTAGTAGTATATATGTAAGTTAAATATATTTGACACTAATCTGAAATTTAAAGTAAATTATATTTAACAACTTTATTAGCTCTGAGTTGACAAAGATATGGAGATGGTTTTCAAAATTACATAATCACAGATTGACAAACTCTTATAGGTCAAAGGTTGGGAATGAGGCCTATATCTATTTTGGTTTATCTTTGCCACTTGAAATAATAAAATTTAGCCTCTTTGGATTCCCTTGACATTAAAATGTTTCTCTCACAAATGCATACTTAATGTCAATTATATCTTATTTTTAAATCACAAATCAAAAATTTACTTGTTCTTTCACGTATAAATTGTATGGAATCGATAAATTTTAGATTAAATATTGACTTCAAATCTTGAACATCAGTGCTTGATTCCTATTTGGAGCATGTATAAAAGCTATATTTCTTTTGTAATCTCTAAGTTCCATGAAATATTCAAGGTTTGTGTTCCATCAAAGATTACATTTGAAATAAGAAACAGGAGATATTTTTGCACATTCGCTGATGCCCGCTTTGTGTTGAGTATTTTTATCTAATATGAAAGCACAGAGGTGTATTTCGTGGAACTAAATGTTAAAATTTCTGGTTTATGGAGTCTTTTATAACATGGTGTCACTGCTTAACAGATGGTTTTTCTCCAAATGATTAAGAATAGAAACTAAATTTGCAAAAACACCTCAATATACTTCCCAGCCACTATCTTGAAAATGCTCACTTTTAATTGGAAAAAAAGAGCATTTGTGTTAATTATTTCATTCAATTTTTTGGTAGCCTTGAAACTGCTCTAAATTTCCCAAATGGTTTTATAGCTTTAAAAAATGTTGCCTTTTTTGTCTAGCAGTGTATAAATGTTAGAAATATTGATTTGGGTAAATTGTTTTACGTATTTGAGAGCACTGATATAAATTTATCTCATTTTGTCTTTTATTCCAGAACAAGAATTGTCCGATGACAGAACAGCAATTGTCCCTTGGCTCCTTGGGAAAGAAAATGATGACAGGATGAAATTTCACCAAAGACTGGTTGCCATTAGTGCTTTTCTATTCCTGGTGGCTACATGTCTCTTGTTCTTGGGAGACATACCTAAAACCATCCAGGGCAACCAAGGCATCCATCATTTGACATACCGAGAATCTCCACTGAGGGGACTGAAATACACTAACAATGACCACTTAAATGTCAACAATCAAAAATGTTCCCTGTATGATCACTTGAATGCAGAATCTAATATTTCTCTGGTGGATTTGCGATTGAAGAACAACTATGAATTAGCAGCAGGAGGTGACTACATTCTACCGACATTGACCCCGGGAAGAGAATATGGTTCTAAACTTCGCCTCATGAAGGTCATTGTGATGCCCCATTCTCATAATGACGCAGGATGGCTGCGGACCCTGGAGGAATATTATGTGTACACAACTAAAAATATCCTGAACAACATGGTAGATAAGTTAAGGCTGTACCCCAATATGACCTTTGTGTGGGCCGAGGCTGTGTTTCTTAATATCTGGTGGAATGATCTGGAAGATGACATGAAAGTTCAGGTACAGTTAACAATATCAAACTTATATTAAATTAAATTAAATTAAATTTTTGAACCACAGAAAGAAAAGGTTCACTTCTGCCTTTTTTGCCCCTGTGAATTTGAAAAACTGAAACTGCTTAGTTTTAGTTAACAATGCATTGGATATCACTTTGATCTTTGGTGATTGCATATCCATCAAAAATGACGTAATTTTCTGGCTAGTCAATGCATAATGACGTCATGAAATGTGTCAATTACGTCATACTCTAAAAAAGTCAACAAAATGGCCTATTTTTAAAGCTACTTTTCGATATTTAATATATAGCGCAACCTCTGATCTAAAATATTCAACTAGTAAATGCAAGAACTGTTTCTGAGGATTAAAAGACATGTTATATTTTTTAGGTCAGAGAGTGCGCTCATATTGTTTTTCTTCATTGAAAGTACTGAAATATACCTATTTACTGTAAAATTCAAGAACATTGAAATTTCAAAAAGCCAGTTCTCCCAGACCTGGACTTTTAGGAGAAAAATTTTAATAGGAAATGAAAGCACTAAGTCTCTATTTTATTTGAATGCTTCAAATGGAACATCAAGTACTAATCAATCAATTGGTATATCTACAGGGCCATTTTATGCATAACATGCACCAAGCTCTTTGAATCACTTAAATTTAATTGACAAAACAGGGGGTATATACTGCAACCCAGTCTGTCAATCAGATTAAAGCAATCTAAAAATGGCCTATGCTTTGAGCATCATTTCAAAAAAATTTTCCAAAGTGAAATGAGTAGCCCAAGTAAGATGAAAGTAGATTTTCTTATCGTTGAGTGTCTTGCATTTGTTTGCCTTATGTCACTTGTACTTCATGTATTCAATTTCTTAAGAACCTACTCAATGGCCAATACAAGGCTTGCTACAAAATGGCCCTACAGGAGAAGCAGAATCAATTTAGAAAAAAAAATCTACCTCACATCAGCAGGGCATTATGAACAGCAGGCTGTTATGAACATTATTAATATTCAGCACTCTCATGTATGTGGATTCAAATTTCATTATTAAAGTTTTGGCCCTTTGATGCTTGCATGAGGACACAGAAAGGCTTTAGGATTTAAAATTATCTTTAGAAATCTTTGAAAATAATTTTCTGAAGAAAGTAGAGACAAGATACTATTGTCAGCTTTGTGGCCTATGGGCCTTTTGTTGAAGAATGGTTAAAAACAAAATTAATGAAATTCTTGTGATTTGAATAAAAGAATTAGAATTTTTTTTAAATATACAATAACAGAGATAAAATTATTTTAATGAATTAATTTAATTTAAACAATATCTTATTATGAATGCATATACATAATATTATAGTCATATACCTATAATTCATTTATTTTATTTATATTCAGGTAAGAAGATTGATAAAGAATGGACAGTTAGAGATTGTCAGTGGTGGATGGGTGATGCCTGATGAAGCCTCTACGTCCTACTACTCAATCATAGACCAACTGATGGAGGGCCACCAGTGGATCATGGAAAACCTACAGGTCAAACCAAAAAACAGCTGGGCCATTGATCCATTCGGCCACTCAGGCACAGTTCCTTACTTATGGAAAAAAGCAGGTCTAGAGAACATGGTCATTCAGCGAATACACCAAGCTACAAAAGGCTCCCTGGCTCAGAAAAAGAGCTTGGAGTTTTTATGGAGACAACCTTGGGACATCAAGGGATCAATGGATATGCTTTGTCATGTGATGCCCTACATGTTGTATACAGTTAAACACACATGTGGGCCAAACCCCTATATTTGTATGATGTTTGACTTTCAAGTTCATAAAAGGAAACACAGAAAAACTTTTGCGGAACCGATTTCATTGAAAAATGTTCAAGAGCAAGCCAGGCAGCTATATGAACAATATCGCAGAAAAGCCAGTCTTTATAACTATGACACGATTCTAGTTCCACTAGGCGATGACTTCAGATATGATTCAGCTCAGGAATGGGACCAGCAGTATCAGAACTATAACATGCTGATACAGTACATGAATGCCAGAGACGACTGGAGGATTGACATACAGTTTGGAACACTCAAAGACTATTTTAAAATCCTCAGAAAGTCTGAAAAGCAAAAAACAAAACAACATAATGATAAAAACTTCCCAACAGTCTCTGGTGATTTTTTCCCTTATTCTGATAAAAGTAATGCTTACTGGAGTGGATATTTTACCACTAGACCACATGCCAAGAAATTCAGTCGGGAAGTAGAGAGAAATTTACATGCAGCCGATGTCCTAAATACTTTGGTAACAGGTTATAGTCAGAAATGGAATGTGAAATACCATATTTATCATGATATCTCTAATTTCCTGCAACAGTCCCGGAGAAATCTAGCTTTATTTCTACACCATGATGCCATCACAGGAACCTCAAAAGAGTATGTAATGCAGGACTATGAAAACAAACTTTTCCATTCTTACAATTCTACTCAGAAAGTTATTTCCAATTCAGCCCAGTTTCTCCTCACAGGGGGAAACCTCGAGCTGCCCATGATACTGGAGCCAGAAGAAGTGAAAACATCTTATGACTCAGTGACCAAAAAACGAGTGATACACATTACAAAAACAGGAGTTCCTGTCATTTTGTTCAACTCACTGGCGAAAGCCAGGGTAGAATTGACATCTCTTCTGGTAGACACTGATAAAGTCATTGTCAAAACAAGAGATCATGAAGAGATTCCCTATCAACTCAATCCAGTTTGGCAAACTAGTTCATCGGTCCATCATAGTGAATTTGAGATCATCTTTCTGAAAAAATTAGCTGCCTTATCTTTGGAAGTTGTGTACTTATTTAAAGCTGAGGAAGAAATTAAGTCTGTTTACCCAGCAAAAATTTCTATTTTCAATTCCATGGAGTTAAACATTGCTCCAGAATTGGTGTTTGAGAGGGAAAAGCCCAGATATTCTGGGAGTTATCAGACAAATATTCCCCTTGAAAATGAGTATCTGAGAGCCGAATTTGATCCTAAGACAGGTTTACTGACAAACCTGAAAGATAAAAGAACAGGAAACATAACCAAAATGGATTTGTCTTTCATGCACTACAAATCTCAAGGAAGTGGAGCATACTTGTTCTACCCAAGCGGAGAGGCCAAACCTCTTCATCTAGGGATTCCCATCATCCACGTAACCGAGGGTCCCTTTATGTCTCAGATTGAAGTCGTTCATCCAAATATGAGACATAGTGTGAAGCTCTTCAGTCTAGCTGCAGAACAGGCCCATGGTCTCCATGTGCAGAACTTCATGGACATGAACGGTAACATAATGAAAAACCTTGAGGACTCAGAAATTATCATGAGATTAAATACAGACATTAAAAATTCAATCTTTTTTACCGACCAAAATGGATTCCAGATGATTGCACGTAAAAGTAACCCAAATCGGTATGTTGAGTCCAATTATTTCCCAGTTACTAACATGGGCATTGTCGAGGATGCCCATAGGAGACTGACTGTCCACTGTGCCCAGTCACATGGTGTAGCTGGGCTTCACCCTGGGCAGTTTGAGGTCATGTTGGACAGAAAATTAATGTATGATGATAACAGAGGCCTGGGGGAAGGTGTACAGGACAACAGACCAACACTGACTGACTTTATAATTCAATTAGAATACAGAGAAGACATTGCAGCAGATACAAATGCTCAGCAGATCTCAAGTCAACATAGCAGTTTAGAATCATTTACATTCCCAACCATTCTAAGTATGCAACTTAATGACTTATTACAGAAGCCTATCATTAAACTATTTACGTCTGTCTCCACAGACATGTTTAGGAAAGAATTCCGACCGGTGGCTTCCCCACTGCCGTGTGATATCAGTCTAGTGCATTTGAGAAACTTGGTCAACTCCGAACTAGATTACACTAATTCCAGTCTAGTGTTGCACCGCAGGGGTTACAAGTGTGGCTTCCCTACCTTAGATGTCCAGTGTACATTAGGTTCATCTGTATCATTATCTTCCATTTTCAAAGACTTGTCAGTGAGCAGTGTTAAAGAGGTTTCTCTGACTCACATGTATGATAAGCAAACTCTCTCACCCAGTTCAGAATTAAACATTCCACCCATGGAACTCATAACTGTACAGTTTTCACTGGATAGCAATAGGTAGCAGTTGTACTTTCATCTAGATTATTGTAAATGTCTTAACTTTTATGAAATATCTTGTGAATCTTGTAATTAATTATTTGGTTATTATTTAATTGGATGATCAATAGAGGATTAAAAATAAAAACAAACAAACAATAAAACAAGTTAAGTTATAAAGTCATTATATTAACAGAAGCAGTCGATATTTATGTTTCCTTTTGAAGTAAATCATTTCGGATTAAATATGAATGAAAGATATTTTTGTGCAATATTGTAATTTTCCTATTCATTTCTATGAGGTATTTAATTGTAACCATCCATCATCAGTGTATATTTATGAAGATTAGACTATCATATTTAGATATAGCCTCAAAGGCAGAAAAGAACATATTTTTACCATGATATTTTTTGTATATGTTAGAATGCAAAAATTCAATTTCAATATTTTAAATGTGAAAAATTTTCTTAAAAATCTGCACCACCCCATAAATTTTTCCTGTCAAGCAAACCCTTTCATTCACCAGATGACAAATTCTTAACAATTTAATTACTAGTATTTTTGGCATTTAATTTTTTTTTATTTTCAAAAATATTTTGGTGCATATAAATTTACATGAATAATCATTGCACATCCTAATATATATGTATGTCTATGAGAGTAAATATTGGCATTATTGTTGCTGTGCATGTGTGTTTTACATTGCAACAAACAAAACGGTGTCATTTTTTTGCACATACACAATTATGATCCTATTTTTTCCCTTTGATTCAAACATTCCACCTCATAACTAAGTTTTCACATGATCTTGGAGCTTGCATGGTCATTGTTTTGTGTATATGCAAGTTTGCAGTGTTATATATCAGATGAAATCACGTGTGTTATTGCTACATATGTCATATTCTTGTAATTCTTCCTATATGTTTGTCATTCATTGAACGGATATGTAAAAATAAATAAACAGGGAAAAAGTTGGCTTTTTTATTGTCTGTAGACAAAGTTCTATAACTCTTTCAAGGACAAGAAAGATTATCATCATCAATATTACTTTCTCTCTCTCCCTCTCTCTCTCCCCTTTGTATGAAGGTTTTATTAACAAACTGATTAAGTCACACTCAATAGAGGTTTACAGATGAAAACAAATTTCAGAATATGTTAACTTGGTGCTAAAAGTGTAATATAAACTTTAAAACAATATACTAAGCCAGGTGCATTTTAGGAGGAAAAACGAAATGGTAAAAATCAGTGATTTTTTTTATTTTTCTCCATGTTGCGTTTCCTTATTAAAAACATGGCTTGGTATATTGTTTTAAAGTTGATATGGCAATTTTACTTTTTAGCACCTAGCTAACATATTCTGAAATTTGTTTTTATCTGTAAACCTTTACTTGGTGTTATTTGTCCATATTTATTATTTTATTGAAGTATTAACTAATATTTTGCAAGTCTATTTCATTTTTCCAAGTCTAAGGAGAAAAAAATCAATGAATTTTCTACTTTTCTAAAACTATGAGATGATATTAAGTCTCCTCCAAAGAAAAAAAATGTTTGTATCATCTGTCCTTTGATTATTTACTTGCACGGAAGGCCAATGGCAATCTTAGGATACGAAAACTGAATATTTTGTCATGTAATGTAAATAAAGCACAAACTACCAGATGCAATTTTGTAACAATCAAAGTTAAGGGAGTAATAACAGAGTATAAGATCCCTTCATGTGCTTTAAATAAACAAAACCTGAAACAATGAAAACAAATTAATTTGCGTTTTGCTGAAATTTGATATTAACGTTTTAAGAATATGTTTATGGGATGAAAATACTTAACTTATATGACATAAATGCACAAAATATTAATGTTTGAAGAATAAATTACAGGGATAATTTAATTCATTTTTTTACCCATTCTCTCTCTCTCTCTCTCTCTCTCTCTCTCTCTCTCTCTCTGTAATAGTTACCGTATGTTTTTCTATTGGTTTGCTATAGATACCCGATGACATTTTGAAACAGTCACGAGGGGCAACGCCCCGAGTGGGTGTTTCAATATGTCATCGGGTATCTATAGCAAACCAATAGAAAAACATACGGTAACTCACTTGTACCATAGCTATAACCTGTATACGTGGATTCTAAAATTAGATCTAGAGTTAGCGTGCAAAACATTGACTGAGAAATGTAAAGTTAAGATAAACAGTGTCAAAATATTAATGTGATTAAAATTATATCCTTAAAGTAATATGTTGTCAATAAATACACTGCAGCTGCACTGTATTTAAATAAAAAAGGGTAATAAAGAATATAGCCACTGATTTTTTGTTAAATGAAATGCTATGAGTAAATCTAGGGGGTTATACTTTTATGCACGCTTGACCAAACAAGATATACCTGTATCTCACGAAGAGACACGTGCTCGAATGGTCAGAACGGGTATCAGACATTTTTTGCTACTTTGAGAGAAAAACTCTATATTTTGTATGTGTTCTTTTTAAATAACTATTTCAAAAACGCCGGTTAATTTCAGAGGGAGAGAGAGAGAAAATTTACTTTTGTACTTGTTATTTATGTGAATTGGTATCTCATTCAAGATATTTTATTTTGAGAGAACAGATTTGTGTGCAATGGTGTGTGTGTTTATTTTTGTAATTTTGTTTTGAGTTGTATTCGATAAATACAATAAACGATGAATATTCATTTTAAAAATGTTTACTTTACTAGACCGCAAGAAGGCGGAGTTAGAAATTAGTGGGATATATATTGATCACAGAAAAGTGTTGGTTTGCTCAAAATACACCATAGTTTCGAACAAAGAAAATGTAGTGTATAGATGTTCAGCTATGGTACAACAAGTGGTCAAACAATGTCGATTGCATTTAACATTTGAGGTTTATTTCTTTATTTGCAATGTTTTGCACTTGTCGCTTTTGTCCAAAACTCATTTGCAGGACCACGATTCATAGTGTGATGAAAAACCAAAACACATTAATTTTATCGTTGTGTAGTGAAAGACTGATGGTAAGGAAATTCCAAGAGAACTTCCTTTGAGGAACATTGAAGTGCAATACAAGAGGCCTTTTTGTATTGCAATTCAGATTTTCCCCTCAAGTAAGAACAAGATCTCTTCTTGTACAGGGGAGGAATTTGCCCACCACCATCCTTCAAACATGTCCTTTTATACAACTTTTGCCTTCGCCTCAGCAAAAGGTTTTGAAATTTGCATAATTGAAGTCACTTCTTACTTA
Source organism: Saccostrea glomerata (assembly GCA_003671525.1). Classification (NCBI taxonomy): domain Eukaryota; kingdom Metazoa; phylum Mollusca; class Bivalvia; order Ostreida; family Ostreidae; genus Saccostrea; species Saccostrea glomerata. The sequence continues at coordinate 931,143 of PRKT01000106.1, read as the reverse complement.
AGTTAGATAACTCCACTTATTATGTCCCTTTGACTTACACGCATACAGAATTGGTGGCAAACCTTATCATATTTAATGTCATTTTAAATCCAATTAGACTCAGTGCTGATAAACGGCCGTTCTCTGATTTGCATTCAAATTGTGTCAAAAATGCAACAATGACTAGAATTTCTGTGTGAATTTCATAAGACGTCAGCTTCTTTAACTTTCTTGAACGGCTAACCTGATGAGAGGTAACAGTGAATAGCGGACGGCGTTAAGGGGTGAGTTTCTCTCATCGTATTATTACGGTACCGCTAGACATTTAATACTTATGGTTTGGACTAATTATTTACTTGCACGGATGGCCAATAGAAATCTCATGAAATGAAAACTGAATATTTTGCCATATGTAAATTACTCCCAAACTACCAGATTTAATTTTGTATTAATCAAAGTTCAGAGAATAATAATAACAACAGGGAATAAGATCCCTCTACGTGCTTCAAATAAACTAAACATGAAACAATGAGAACAAATGAATATGCGTTTTTGCAAAAACTTGATATGAAGTTTTGAGAATATGTCTGTGAGATGAAAATACTTATCAAACCATGACATAAATACACAAAATATTAATGTGTGAAAAATCAATTTCATAAATACACAAAATATTAATGTTGGAAGTATAGAATTTCTGGAATAATTTAATTCATTTCTATCTCGTTCTATCTCTTTCTTTCTCTCTCTTTTTCTCTTTCTCTCTCTCCCTCTCTCGCTCTCTCCTTGTATGAACGTTTTATTAAATTGAATTTATTAATCAAGTCGTTTTATTGACAATATAATATCTATTAGAGGTTGAATATATCTAAATAACTTTGGTTGACGTTAGATGATGCGTTTAAGTAACCATTGACAAGATATACATAGCACCTGCAAACACCCTTACCAATTTGCGTAAACTGTTTTTATCAGGATTTGAAGTAAAAACTGTGCATGATATATACGAGCAATGCAGCCGAAATATTACCAGATCGAATTTTTTAAGTCATCTTTTCGCAATATTTGGCAGTTTGTGTTAGATAGGTTATTTGAAAAGCAGGAATCAACCAACATCACTGATATTTTCAATAAAACATCTATTGTTTAAGGAAAATTGATTTGGAGGAAGTGGTCAAACAATGTCGATTGCATTTAAAAGTTGAGATTTATTTCTTTATTTGCACTATTTTGCATTTGTCGCTTTTGTTCAAAACTCATTTGCAGGACCACGATTCATAGTGTGATGAAAAACCAAAACACACTAATTTTATCGTTGTGTAGTGAAAGACTGATGGTGAGGAAATTAAGATTTTCCCCTCAAGTAAGCACAAGGTCTCTTCTTGTACAGGGGAGGAATTTTCCCACCGCCACCCTTCAAACATGTCCTTTTATACAACTTTTGCCTTCGCCTCAGCAAAAGGTTTTGAAATTTGCATAATTGAAGTCACTTCTTACTTAAGTTAGATAACTCCACTTAATATGTTCCTTTGACTTACACGCATACAGAATTGGTGGCAAACCTTATCATATTTAATGTCATTTTAAACCCAGTTAGACTCAGTGCTGATAAACGGCCGTTCTCTGATTTGCATTCAAATTGTGTCAAAAAATGCAATGCATTTTTGCAACAATGACCAGAATTCGTGTGTGAATTTTGATAAGACATCAGATTCTTTAGCTTTCTTGAAAGGCTAACCTGATGAGAGGTATCAGTGAATAGCGGACGGCGTTAAGGGGTGAGTTTCTCTCATCGTATTATTACGGTACCGCTAGACATTTAATACTTATGGTTTGGACTAATTATTTACTTGCACGGCTGGCAAATAGAAATCTCATGAAATGAAAACTGAATATTTTGTCATATTTAAATTACTCCCAAACTACCAGATTCAATTTTGTAACAATCAAAGTTCAGAGAATAGTAATAACAGGGAATAAGATCCCTCCACGTGCTTCAAATAAAAAAACAAAACACAAGAGACAATGAGAACCAATTAATTTGCATTTTTGAATAAAAATTATAACAATTGTTTTTTCTCAAACAACATACAGCATTTTATACATGTATCAGATTTCAAAGAACAGAGAGGTAGAGAGAGAGAGAGAGAGAGAGAGGGAGAGAGAGATATGAATTGAATTGTCGCTGAAATTTATGTATAAATTTTGTGTATTCAGTACACCATTTAATATTTTCATACCACAAGCAAATATATATACCTTGCCTTCTGATAATTTTTCAACATATTCTTTATTTAATATTGCTTTACTAAGAGCTTTTGAAAGATATGAATGAATGGATGATTGAAAGGAAAATATATTTTAAGAAATACTAAACATATATTCTGGATGTTACTTTTTATCCAATTTTTTTTTTAAAAACATTTACAGCACAATATAATATATGGACATTGAAATACAGCACACATTTCCTTTGAGAAATGAAACTATTCCTCATAGAAAAAATTATCCTCTGCCAGCTAATTTTTGATAAAAATATTAACTCATTTAAGTCGAGATAGCATGATGGTACTTCCAATTGCTTTGTTATGTTAAACCTACTATTACAAAGGAAAGTTTTACGAACATGTAATGCTGCATCAATGCAACAAACGGAATGCTATCAATATAGATTTGAAATTTTGGGGAATGGACGACATCAAAATTAACCCGCTAAAATTATTTTTGTTGCTCAATAAACGCCTTCATTATGACAGAGACTGGAAATTTTCAAAAGTTTTTAAAAATGAAGAAGCTTAAAATTTGCGACTGCATTATATTACATCGTTTAAGTCATCTATCTTTTTATATAGAATTTTTATATATTCCAGATTTCTGTCGTTGAAAGCCATCTTTTTCTGTTCTTTATACTAAGATGCACAAAATTCCTTCGAAGACAAATACCGGTAATGCATTAAAAAACCCAATAATTGATTTAAAGTCAACTTAAAGACGTTATTTTCAATAAACGAGTGAAAGTTTATTTAATACCACAGTACTTATGTTTATCTTGTCAGTAAGCCGTGGGGTATTTTCCTTTCCTGATAATTTTACATAATTGCAGATTTTATAGTAGTGGTGGCATTACTTGGGGATCAACCCTTGTATACTAGAATAGTGTACAATGTTACGTCACAGTGTAGAAGGAGTTGGGTTTGGTATATCTTTTAAATCGAATATAGGCAAGATATATGACAGTGCAAGGAAAGTATAACAATATTTGTGGACTTTGTTTGGGCAAAATGCAATTTGGCTTCCCTTCGAACACCAACTGTTTGTCTTTGCAAACGACGGCAGGCAAATAGTTTAGATCTTTGGTCCGACAAAACGCATGTTGTTTTCGAACTCAGTCAGTTAATGTAAATGTTAGTAAGGAAACGAATGAAATGATTAAAAAATGTGAAATTCTATGATTTACATTTTAATTGTGAGTGAAAATTGTAGTTGATGGCAGTTTTTACGTTGCATGAAAACAAGTCTTTTATGACAATTAAATGGTTATCATAACTTTTTTCCACCCCCGTTACTTGTTTTTGTACAGTGCTGATTCAAACATTAACTTTTATAATTCCTCAAAATAATAACTATTGATTTTGAAATCGACCCGGAAGTTCCCCATCCAAGTGGGTGTCAAAGGACGGGGCCCTGGCTCGGGTCTCCAGGATATCGATGTCGTATTTGGGAGCTGGCTTCTTTACACTGGGCAAAGAAATGGATGATTTTTGAATCCCTTTTGTTTCACTATGAGGAGACCAATGGCGCTGACTCAAATTTCTGCGAGAAGCCTCCGTTGCTTTATTTCGTGAAGACAGAACATCTTTCTCCAAATCTTCGGTTTTGTTTTGTGAGAAGGAATGCATGGGAAATCTTTGGACTACAAAATTGTTCATTTCTATTGGTGGAAGACTCGTATACCCTGAATAAGATACCGACTGACCTGGGTTTGTGGAATAAGCGTAAGTTTTTGCTGCTGTTGCACATAGGAACTGTTCGGAAGTTGTCTGATCATCGTTAAAAACGGTAGCCTGAGCAGGAACTTCTTTTCTAATTCCCAATGAAGCTTTTAATTGACGATCCAGTTCGACATAGCTGCTTTTGTTCTCAACCATGCGACATGCTTTCCGATTTTTAGTCTTAGAATCTAAAAGACTGATGTTATTTCTCAAATTGAAGAGCTCAGCACCAAGATTGGAAGTTGGATCATCCTCGTCGTTCTCAAAACCATCCTCATATTCGTGGCTTGTATTTTCCTCCTGATGTAATATAATTCTTGTCTGATTCATCTTTCCCAACTCATACATTATTTTGGTATTTTTCGGGAAGTGATTTGTTTCAGATTCTAGTTTAACATACAGAGTCTTTCCGGGAGTGCTATAGATCGCTAGGTTCTCTTTCGTGTAATCGACAACAAATTGTTTTTTCTTCCTGTGTTTGCTTACTTCTCCAGAGAAAACTATTTTATCATTTTCTCTTTGTATGTCCTTTTCATATTTACGAGACTCTTTAAAAATGATTCGTTTACGTTTGATATTCATTTTATTTTGGGGTTTCTTCAATTTTAGACCAACAAGTTTTTTGGTTTCAGCTCTCTGTTTTGCATCGTAGGCTATGCGCAGCTCCAGTGAGTTGTTAGAATTGGCCGCCTTCTTAATTTTCTTCATTTCTTTGTATTCTTGGATATTTTCCTTTTTAGGTTGAGGCTCAGTCTGCTCGCCACTCTTTATTTCTTTGACCTTGGGTATTTGCACTTCTTCGCAATTTTTAGAGTAAGTCGTATTCTTCTCTGTGTTTTCAAGACATGTCATTACTGGTTTTGTATCAGTGGATGATATCTTGGTGACGTTTTTCTTGATGGGATGGAACAGGTGTTGATTCAAGTTGTTGTGCTGAGAGTTTTCTGAAGTTCCATTCTCATCTTTCTCAAAATCATCATCGGTAAGACTGGTTCCTTGTGAATCATTACTGTTATTGAACACACCACTGCAAGTTTTAACGCACCGGGGATCACTTGTAGAAATGGAGGGCCATGCTCGTATGTTATTGTACATCGTGGAGGATAGTGTTGTTGCTGTGGATATTCCACATAGAGGACTTTTGTCGGTTTTTGAGTGAGCGCATTTATTCTGCCATCCGCTTTCTTCTCTCGAACCCATGCTCTCTTGACTGCTTAAAGAATCTTGGCCCATGGAACTCGATGATTTCAGGTCGAAATTATCTGCCCTGGAGATACAATCATGTAAAGGTATCTCATCGGCCAAAATTTCGCGGGGGCTTTCCAGTTGACCTTTGATACACCTTGAGGTATTCCAGTCTTCTTGGGAAACCGTGTGACATTCATTACTTTCTCTTTCGTTCATCCCTTCAGTTGGACAACTTTCTGCCTTCATGTCCAGAGAAGATCTACGTCTCTTTGAACTAGCAGACAAAATATTCAACGATCTCGGTTGCAGAGGTGTATCAGGTCTTCCGGTCTTGACTGCTGCTGAAAAGCAGCTTGAATTCAACTCCTGAAAATTTCGATTTCCGGTCGTATATTTCATCGAAATAATACTAGGAAGAATTCCCCAACTCAAAATGCTTTTACTACATTTGGTTTCACATTTAGAGGAGATGATCTCAGACGTTGGTTTGCCTGCAAACGTTCTTAAAGAAGAACAATTTTCATTCATGGCTGAGTCTGGTTCGCAATTTAATGGGGCTTCGCTAATATTTAAGGATCCTGTTGTAGTTTTATCATACTGATGGTCTGGTAAATAGCTATCATTGAAAGGCTGGGGTTTTGATATTCGCACTGGGTTATCACTCACTGAATTTAGGGAAGGGAATTGAAATTCACTGAAGTTTGGGATACTTTTCTCCTCGTTTGGTGTATCCATTTTTGATAACATGTGTGTACAGTTGATAGACAATAACACTGAAACATTGTAAAAATATATTAATGTATTAATTTACAAAAGAAATACCCGATATTCGATCTTTTTAAAACCACGTTTTTCATGAATTGATACGAATTTTCTACCCTCGATATTAACCGAAAAAGTCTCCAAAACCCTATGAAAAAACACAAAGAAACCACAGTTAGGTCAACAGGTAAATATTAATGAACTTTTTACTTTTTGGTGACACATACGGAAAAATCTTATTGAATCAGTAAAACATCTTTTTAAAGATCACGCAATATATTTTACTTTCATAAAATATTTAAATATGATGCATAATAAAAAAAAAAGAATCAAAGCGCAAATTTATGTTTTATATGGTTTGATTTGAGCATATTTTATCACAAAAGGATTGCAACTGGATACAAGTTCTTTCACTTTAATACATGTATATATACGTGTATTCCTTATTGTACAAACACAATGAATACGATGTGATTGTCAAGGCAAATTATAATGTCATACGTGTTATGTGTATATTAGATATACATGTATTAAAGACACATACTGTATGTATTCTCTAATGTTCATATACACTATTTTCAATGTTTTCCGAACAAGGAAAATATATGTTCATTTAATAAGGAATTTGATTTTTCCCCTTATTCTTTACATAAAATATTAATTCAAAGGCAAATATTTTTAAATGAGAACTTATCTGATTCTTAAATGAATTTTTGACACTAGAAACTGGAAATTTTGGTTAAAAAATTTATTCGTTTCCACAACTAGCAATAAGAGATGAGTGCCAATTATAGTTTGCTGATTAAATAAAAGAATGGTGTTTACTAAGTCATCTCCATATGTTTCATTCTTGGGTTTTGTTTCTCCGATTTATAGGGCTTTTTTAAGAACTCAATATACTGTCTTAATTTAATGCGTATTATATTCCAAAAAGTTTGGCCCTTTCATTTGAATTTTTTTTTACACATATATGCATTTCTTAAAAGAACTTATTTACATATATAATAAAAAAGGAGACAATTTCAGCAAATCTTGCGCGAGGCAGAATTTGAAAAATGGTCTTTTAAAATGATCATTTTGTAGAGTCTCTCTCATCAAAGTATCCTTGAAAGGTCAAAATTTATAGTAAATAAAATGTTTAGACATATATATTTTTTTTAAATTTTAGAATACATTCCTTTACAGGTGTTGTAACCATAGCTTGATCAAACAGGCTGTAAAATCGCTATAGAGTTCATATAATAACCTTAAAATTTTACAAAGGTTTGTTAAGAATTTTGCTGGGAACCCCGAAAAACTTTGCTATATTCGTGAATTCGCTCTATCCGTGTTCTACGAAGCCCAGAAGGCTCATTCGAGATTCGAAATACGAGATTCGAGATTCGAAATACGAGATTCGAAATTCGAGTTTCGAGATTCAAGATCCAAATTAACCAATCAAAAGGCAGGTTCAACTTTGATTACTCCCCTTTATTATGTTTTACTATCAAGAAATCGGTGACTATATTCATAACAAATGGGTCATTTGCTTAAATGATAATGCAAGAAAAAATTATAAATGTATTAAAACGAAATAAAAAGGAATTTTGAGTTCCATTTTGGAAAATATATATAAATTCTTATTTTTCTTCATTAAACAAAACAATAGATACG
>PRKT01000106.1:908316-915816 GCA_003671525.1 Saccostrea glomerata | reverse complement strand
AATTTTTCTCGTTCTTCTTTCGTAAAGTGCAAGTTGAATGTCTACGTATATTATATCAATCAAAAAGGAGCATCACTTGTAAAGTACAGGTTGAATGAATTCATAAATTATATAATTAAAAAATATGCACCACTCGAACCTTAGTTCTTTTTAAATAACCTTTTTTTACTATCTATAATTTTTTTTTCCAAATATCGTTAACAAGTTAATCTAGTGATTTAAATATCAGGGGAGGGGGGTTGTTTACAGCAATGTCTTCTTATGACAATTATAAATATTAGCCCCTTCCCTGTATACAAAGAGTGGGGGGGAGTGCTGTGCAAATTGGTTGTTTAAAATTTGAAAATCCATCTTTTTGTGTTACATGTATTAATATCTATATGAATGTGATAAATATACAATAAGGATCAAGTATGTTACAAAGAACTACTCCAAAAATTCTGTCATTATTTTTTTTTTTAAATACACCATTGCTTACAAATATATAATTATATATCTTGACTTCCTTGTACTATTTTGCAAAATAATCAGAAAAAATTTCTTCTCGCAATTGATAAGAGAGATTTCATAAATGCATGTATGCAGAAAACAAATAAATTCACTTCTGTATTTGGATAAAAGTGAAATATCCATTCTTGCCACTTGGGCATAAAAAGGTAAAAGTCTATTTTAAGAATTCTTCTGGGGAATCTTTATCATGACCTGAAAGAAAAAAAGAGTCCGTATTTTAGCAATTCAATGGTACTACAGAACGATATATATTTTCACACATACCAAACAATTTCGTGAAATTTGATACTCTGAAAAAAGATTTAATTCCTTTTTAGAAATCAAGAATCATTATTTTTAATGAAAATGAGGTATAATGTTACCGTTTTGACTTCCTGATATTGGCTGAGGTTGTATTCACCCCTGTAAGTAAAAAAAAGATAACATTGACGATTCAACATCATTCTGAATCCTTTAATTTGTATACATGTACTTACTAGTATTTATGAATGAGTGGCTATATATGCTTTCTTGGGTATTAAAAAAATATTTTTAAAAGTTTCTCCAGGAAATAAAAACCCTGGGATTAAACTTACATTTCTCTTCCAATGCCAGACATTTTGAATCCCCCAAATGGAGCGTGGTAATTTGGTGCATTGTAACAGTTTACCCTATAAGCATAGGCAAAGAACAAAAATTACTCAAGATATGAAACAAAATGGTTAACAAAAATATTTTAATGGATTGATAATTCAACAACAACAACACGTAATAAACTAGCATCGACTCTCTATAATTCTCAGTACAGAACACAGTCGTACCAAACAGTCCCCGCTCTGACCCCTTGTACAAACATCATGGCGGTATCAATACTTCTGGTAAAAATGGCGGCCCCCAGACCGTAATGCGTGTCATTGGCTCGCTCAATCACTTCATCTAGTGAACTGAACTTAAAGATTTGCTGAACTGGTCCAAAAATCTAAAGATTCAGATCGATAATGTAATGAAGTGTGCACTACTAAAAAATGACCATTAGAATTACAATTATTTTCAAAATTTGTCTTCTACAAAAATACAAGATCAAGACTGTTTGATTATGATGAATTTTGTAAGCACAACACTCCAATAATGATCTTGTTATATGAAAAATAATCATCAGTATACCTCTTCCCTGGCTATCCTCATGTTGTCCGTTACCCCCGAGAAGACTGTCGGCTTGATGAAGAATCCTTTACTCCCCGCAGCTTCTCCCCCGCACTCTAGTTTAGCCCCCTCCTTCTTGCCTGACTCGATCATCTCTAGAATCTTTTGGAACTGGTCTTTATCAACCTAAGTTAGGAGAGATGAGATTTGACATATTTGTTCCACATCACGTGACTTTAATGAAGTTAGAGACATGATGCACGGTGTACCTGTGGTCCATTTTTGGTAGAAAACTCAAAAGGATCTCCGTATGTCCTTTTCTCTGCCATTTCTCTGCTTTTTGCCACAAACTGATCGTAAATTTTCTCATGGACGAAGGTTCTGCTTCCGGCAACACAACACTGACCCATGTTGGTCATCACGGCTTCATGGGACCATGCCACAGCCGACTCAACTAGGAACGAGGAAAAATACCTGATTGCCAATTACTTAGTTACATGTATTTTTATTTGCCAAAAATGGGTTCCTAAAGTATTTGGAGCAAAAAACTTCAATGGCAAAAATGTACACGGTTTAAATTTTTTAATTGATTAAAAAATATTCAAAGGTTAATGATTGTGGGAGACAGTACTAAGAAGTATAGGTTTTCATGCGCTTCATTTTTATGGAGTCATTATTGTAACTTTATAAAAAGAATGTGTACGAACGATCAGCGTCGTCCATGATGACGTTTGGGCTTTTCCCTCCAAGTTCCAACGTTGTACGTTTAATATTCGTGGCACCTGATGCCTGCAGTATGATCTGCCCAACCTGAGAGATCGGAAAAAAAACTACACTGTACTAAAAACTTTAAAAGTACATACATTTCAATTTCGTCATTTTTCAAACTGGACATGTATTTTTCGATATCCATTGATATGCCAAAGTGAGTTGAAAATTCTAATATTTTCATGTATTTTAACCTCAATATCTCAAATTCAAAGATATCTAGTTTTCTTTGTTCCATACATGCATCACAATGTTAAAATCCTTTGACGATGTAAATTCCTAACGAAATGATGAAATTCAGATTTAAATATCAGACTGTCCCACCTCTGTTGATCCCGTGAAGGCGATCTTGTCCACCTCTGGGTGTCCAGTGATGGCGGCACCAGCAGTAGGACCGTAACCATTGACAACATTAACAACGCCAGGGGGAACTCCTGCCTAAAAAGTCAAAATAATTGTGCTATTACCTCATAAAAAATATTCTACGTCAACAAATCTCTCGTCTCGATGTTTCAGGTTAGCTGCATACGCTGTGGAAATCAAAACATAATACTATCATTTTAAGGCTTTATTATTGCTAAAATGAATTAAGTTTTTTTTTTAAAAATGTATGTTTTAATATTCAGCCTTACTTCTTTACAGAGGGAGGCCATGTAGAGAGCCGTCAATGGCGTTTGTTCTGCCGGTTTGAACACGATTACATTGCCACAAGCCATGGCAGGAGCCAACTTCAGGGAAAACATGGCCACCGGGTAGTTCCACTGTAAGTAAATTGTTATTCAATTTTTTATCAGTGCTTCTTTGTTATCATTTTATTGTGACTTTCCGATTGTGTTTAATTATGATTTCCGCAAGTATTTCCAATATTCTTCAATATTAGAAGGTACATGTAGTTGGGTCATAGTATTATGCTTCATGTATTTGTTTGTAAGTTGTAAATGATTTCACATAAACACGGTTTTCATACCGGAATAACTGCTCCACAGATGCCTACAGGTTCATGTCTTGTGTAACACATAAAATCTCCATCTGTAAAAAGAAAGGTAGATTTAGTTAAAAATCAACCTTGACTATTAGGATTCTAATCAATATACAGTAATTCTTCTCCAAACCGATCCCCTGAAAACCGGTTCCCTCTATTCATCGGCCTATATTTAAAGTCAAAGCAGAAATCTGTTTTTTCATACTGTAGATCACTAAATTTTCGCGACACCTTATTTTCGCGAGATTGTCATTGACTCTTGAATAGCGAGACAAAATTTTCACTAATTCTGGTTACTGCTGTATATAATCTTAAGGAATACTATTATACGCGAGAATTTAATTTTCGCGAGGACAATATCTCGCGTAATTACGCGAAAATAAAGTTCTCGCGAATAAAAAGTGATTTACAGTATGTGAGCAAAAATATGACTAGTTGATGAGCATCCATACCAACAGGAATTGTCTTCCCTCCAGCTTTATCGGCGCAACCGGCAAAATATTTCAATATGTTTGCTGAGAATAGCATCTCGCCATAAGCGTTCATGTAGGGTTTTCCATTGTCATACGTCTCAAGACTCTGTAAACAAAAACGGACTTTATAGTGTATACCCACGTTTATAAATCACGCATGTATGTTTATAGGGAAAGGTTGTTTCTTTAGTGAGTGTTTCAATAAAAACCTACTCCCAAATACTGTGCATCTCTTTCCATGAACTGTGCAATTTTGTAGATCAGAGCACCTCTTTTGCTGGCATCCATGCGTCGCCATGGTGATCCAAGTTTGAAAGCTTCTTTAGCAGCCTCCACTGCTTTGTCTACATCTGCCTAAAAACGACGGTGAAAATTTGAGTTGATGAACAAAAAAATGTTCACCTCTACCATCGTTTTCATCTTTGCAGACCAAAAAACCTTGGCTTGCATAGATTTTTCCTTAAAGAACTCGAGTAACAAAATAAAAACGATCCTAAATAAGTTCGGTTGCCAGACAAAGTCTCTAAGAAAAATTACCTCAAAGCATTAGAAAAATGGTATAAATAACCTACTATCAAAGATGAGTATTAAGACCCCTCTCCCACACTGACAAAAAGATCTGAGCTGGTTTTTTTCTGAATAAGTATTTTCAAACAAGCATCGTGTGTATTGTTGCACTTTTGGAGTTTTTAAATCATGATGACTGTTTATTATTCTTCACATTTCACGTTAATCAGTATCTCTATATGGCCTTGAGATACATGTATTACCTTGTCGCCCTCGGTGACGTCACAGATTTTCTCTCCGTTGACCGGGTTGATGGAAGGGAATGTCTTTCCGCTGACAGAATCTACAAACTCGTTATTTATGAACAGCTGAAACCATAAAAAAAAACAGCTTTGTTACATAAAATATGTATGCATATATTTTTTGTTTTTCTTTTGTAATTCATCACTAACAATAAGGCATTAAGCAGAACAAGCAAATTAAAAGAATTGTGGTCCCCCGCTTTCGGTGTCTTTGTTGCTGAGATGCCATTTTTATGGCATATTGTGTCTAATGTGAAGGCCCTTTCATTTGACATTCAGAAGTTATCACCTAAGTTGATTTTTTTTTAAATTAGGTCAATTGTGAATGACAAGGTTAAGGGGTCATAAATCATAGCATGTTCCGTAATATCTTGTCACAGGAAATGCACATGTCAAATATGAAAGCCTAATTCACATTTTTGAAAATTAGGTCAAACTTCAAGGACAATGTCACAAGATAAAATAATAGTGTATCTAGAAAGGTCTTGTCACAAGCAATATACAGATTTAATATAAAAGCCATTTGTCTTCTCATTCAAAAGTCATGAGCAAAGTTAAACGTTTTGAAAGTAGGTAGATCTTCAAGGTCATGGTCACCGGGTCAGAAATCATAGTGTATTTAGAAAGATCGTGTAACAGATAATACGCATTTATAATATGAAAGCCATATCTCTTTTAATTCAAAAGTTATGACCAATTTTAAGTCTTTCATAAAGTAAGTCAAACTTCAAGGTCAAAGAGTCAGAAATCATAGTGTATTTAGTGAATTTTCACAAAGATTACATATGTGAAGAATGAAAACGATAGCCCTAACCGTTCAAAAGTTATTGCAAAGCTTAAAGTTTTTTAATAAGTAAGTCAAACTCCAAGGTCAAAAGGCAAAAGTTGTTGGCATCCAATGAAAGGTCTTGTCATAAGGATTGAATATGTGAGATATGAAAGCCCTAGCCATTACCCTTCAAAAGTAAGGGCCAAGGTTAAAGTTTGTTAAAAGGAGGCCAATCTCTAAGATGTTAAGTGTTTCAAAATCCAAGGTTAAGGTCAAGGGGTTAAATTTGGTGGTACCCAAAGAAATGTCTTAAATTGTCACAAGGAATACACCTGCAAAAAATGAAAGCCATAGCCTCACCCAGTCAAAAGTTAAAGGCAAGGTTAATTTTTTTTGCAGACAAACAGACAGACAGACGGACGGACAGGGCAAAAACTATTACATCCGAAACTTCGTTTACAGGGTGCATAAATAACTTTATTTGTTTCTTGGTATTCTTGACTGTATACCAAAATTGTGATGTCAATAATAAATTGAAATCGAATACGATATGTGTACAGGACATCTCTTTATTATTAAGTAATTAAGGATATCCAATCCTCGGCCAGGAAGGATAACTCTAAAAAGTATTACTTAATTTGAAATACATCAAAATGGAGCTTGAAAATGAATTTTTCCATGCAACAATTTTCATTTTATTCATCTTTATAAGATTCAAGGTTATTGGAAGTCTTAAAAAAGGTTTCATAAAAGTTGACATTTGTACTCTATAAAAGGAAAAAAAGAGAATTAAGATTTTCTTGAATCCAGCCTGAGACACCAATGCTTATTAGTATGATATGAAATTAGAAGTGATTGGTGATGTATTGCAATGATAGCAAAAGCCTTTTACACTATGTATTATATAAATAGTGCATGTAGTTGAGTGAGACATTGAAAATTTTCACCCCAAGAAAACAATTGTCAACCGAGGTTTTCGAGGGGTGAAAATTTTCAATGTTACACTCAAATACATGCAATATTTATTATATTATACTGAATGTTTTATACAAATGAATATAACAGTGAACCATGCGTGCATAAATTCTGCGCAGTCGCTATTTTTTTGGAATATCACCCGTCGTCAACCAATAATGACTGTTGCTACGCTGGAGGGCGTGGCTTCTTTATTCAGCGGGTAATAGAGTTTTTTAACAAATGTTTCTCGACCAATCAGATTCAACTAATTTACATGAAAGTATAATTATTATAGAATACATGACGGAAATAGAAGACATAAAATATCAAATAAGTATAAAATCATGAAAATTTCTCTGAATGCCTGGATACCTATCGTTTTTTTAACATAAAATATATTTGTTGATCAATTAGCAATCAGAAAATGCATTGCTGATATTCCAGTTCGCTTTTCCTGCTAAAATATTGTAGATTTGACAATTTTCTCTATATAATATGAATATAGTTCAATTGTTTACTTTAAAGAAATACTGTGGATAAATTTGCATAACTTTGTGGATTCAGAGATCTGTCTTCACGGAAATTTTTTTCTCACTTTTTTAGTTTGATTTTTAGTTTTTTTTTTATCAGAATCAGACGGAAGACCTCTCGTAGCTCGCAACGAGTTTTTTTCTTCTTCTAGTTTTATGAGTATTTTTGATTACTAAACTGCTAAGTTTATAAACCTGAGGACCGGACTACCTTAAGTGAAACATGGTATTTGCATAGTTCTACTTATTGACCTTGGCTTATGGGAGACTATACAGAAGAGTAAATTTCTTATTATTAGGTCTTTCCACCTTTCTGTGGAAAGACCTATTGATTTTCTTCTGTTTATTATTAGGTCTTTCCACCTTTCTGTGGAAAGACCTATTGATTTGCTTATGTTTATTAGGTCTTTCCACCTTTCTGTGGAAAGACCTATTGATTTTCTTCTGTTTATTATTATTATTATTATTATTCTTCTTCCGCTGATTTTTTGTTTCGACATTTATCGAAAAGACTTTTCGTTCATCGTAAAGGTCATTAAAAGTTAGGAACAAATTTGACCCAACGCGTATGAACTATGAC
>PRKT01000106.1:867556-901121 GCA_003671525.1 Saccostrea glomerata | reverse complement strand
TGTAAACCGCAAAGACATGAAACCTTCTCTAATGTCTTATTGGACTTTAGGCAAAACTTTAATGTTCAAGTGCAAAAGGATCTGGTGACTCCTTGAATGAGTTACTGCCCTTAAATGCTTTTGTACTTACTATTAAACCTTATAACTTTAAAACTATAAATCATAGAGACATGGTTTAATTACATTGTGACCCTTGACCTTTGACCTTGAACATGACTTGGAGGTCAAAGGTCAAGGTCACCTAAAAAAAAAATTCATTTTCCTTTTTTTCTTCTTTTAAGCCATTCCTGGTTTCTTTTTTATGAAATTTAATTTTAAATAAATATATATTAAATGAAATTGAAATTCAAAAGGTGGAAAGACCTCTTATTGTTCTGTGAACAATAAGTCTCCTAGTTTTTCTACGTGACCTTGCCCGGGTCCTACAGTGAAGTAAACATATGTCGCCTACTATAACTGAAGTAATAAATCGTGTTCTAAACATAGATTTGCTATGGAGTCCTGTAATGATTTTTTTTTCAGTTTGAAGACATTTTAAAAATCTACAGATCATACTTACCTTCGTATATTTAATTTCAGGCTTACGTATAGGTTGTGGAAATTGTTCCATGTCTTTAATTATATCCTTGAGAGATACAGACACGGGCAGACAGTACGAGAGAGGGACCTGAGAAGGGTTTTGTTATCTATATTGCTGACATCGAAAGCTTGTACGACTGACCAGATGATTAAATAACAAGCATAAAACAGGATGTGCCCCCAAACGTGATCGGTTGGGATGTTGACAATTTTGACTAAGTTGGCACTGCATGTGTTAATTAACTGGAAAAAAATAACCACACAGGACAACAAAACCAGTATGCAACACCAACTCAAGAAGTCAAAACAGAACAGAACACATACCGGAATCATCCACTATAATAACTCCAAAATATATATATATATATATATATATATATATATTACTTACGTAGTAACTCAAAAGGACGTTTTTGAAGCACCCTCGCAGAAATTCAAATCATGTTTCCGACAGTTCTCTGTGTCTATCAGTATATATGACTACACGTTTCTTTTTCGTCTGCAATGTACGTTTGACTCTCTTTTTGTGCCTTTCTGTTTGTCATTGTCTGTCTCCATTTCTTTATTTCTTTGTCTGTTTGTTTGTCAATAGCTGACGACATTGTTGTCTGTCTCTCTGTCTCTGTGTGTGTTTGCCAATCTCTACTTTCCTGTCATCAATCTAGTTCTCTTTTCGTCTGTCAATGTCTGTCTTTATGACTGGCAATCTCCGTCTATTTCTGTCTTTCTATTTGTCCGTCAGTATCTAATGCTGGTTGCTTTGAATTCGCACCATTTTGCAACAAGGACGAAAGGGGCGAAAATAAAACAAGACGAAAATTTCCTAGTGTACAGTAATATATAATTTTGAGTTGAGTCTGGACATTGAAATTTGCAGTTTCACAAAACCTCAGTGACATTTATTTATTCTTATAAAGTGCCCCTTTTCTATATTTTTACAATCACAAAAATCATTTTCAGCCATGCCTGGATTTACCGAAAGCTGCCATATCAGTACTGAGTCACATAGCATGCAGTAATGGAAAATCTACCCCAAAAAAATCCGACCTAATTGAAACAACATGACATTTTTATATCGAAAACAGAGGCATATAATCTTAAGTCAATTCAAAAGTTACCAAGCATAGTCCGATAACTGAAGAACAGAGAAAAAGATCACTGCATTCCTAACATATAATGGGACTGTTCATATAATTACTGAATTTAGAATGGTGTTCTGAAAAAAGAGTAGAAACGACGGACAACATGACACTGTTTACTAGTAACTTTGTTTTAATGCGCCCAACTTTCCCAACTTATCAAGGTTTTCTAATACTGTTATGTTCTTTGTAGCTAAGATAATAAATTATCTATATAAATAGGCTTATACATGTATTATAAAAAGATAAGGGCTTATCAGTTAAATTGATAAAATATGCCACACTGTTCTTGAAGCGGATCCAGAAGTTTTACTTTGGGATGGGAGTGGGAGTGGGAGTGAAGGGAGGTTTATACCCACTACCCAGATAACAAGAATAGATATGGGTTACCCCATATCCAAAGATATTCGACTTTTAGATTTAATATGTTTAACAGTGTTTATAACATGTATAATGACGTTAATAAAAAAAACTGCACTGTCTAATTATGGAACTGTTGTAAATTTCGTGAGTTCATAGCAATACGGTCACCCAGTCTCCTAACAAACAGTACACATAGGCCTACATGTACCTGTGTCCGCAAGACCAACATTAGCCTTGGTCTACACACGTGCGATGGAGCTGTCAAACGCATCCAGCGAGCTCGGAGAAACACGTTTTATTTTGCCGAGAAGTTACGATGGCAGAAAAAACTTTTCTTTTCTTAATTAGATCATATGAATACGAATTCTGATTAATAAAAATTATACAATCCCTGTTGAACTATATATAGTTTGTTCTAACATTTGCATCTGCAACAACTTGTGTTTAAAATGGCCGGGTTAGGAAAATCAGGACCGGGTCGGAAAATTCTAAACTGAAAACCTTTTTTGTTTTGAAAATTACTGAAATATACTAATGTATTCGTCGCAGAAATTACTTACATTATTCAAGTTCTATATAAAATGGTATGCTGAACTTCAACACGAACCCGAATCTCCGACCCAGTTCTCGTTTTGCCACACATACCCTACAGTTTACAAAGTGTACACACGAGCAGAATCCGGCCAGGGATTGAAAATTCCGTCATTTAATAATACATTCACACAGAATGATTAATTTTTTCTTTAAGAAGAAATTGTATGATAATTAACGGACTATAAACATGAACTTAATACAATTGTTGATATAGTATTATCAATTCATCGGTGAAAAGATATGAATCGAAGAATGACCTAAATATTCTCTGTTATCAAACATGTAAAAAAAAAAAAAAGCTGAGGAGGGAGCGAGCGTAGGAATATTGATATTTTTTATTTGCATTTCGGGGGGAAAGTGAGTTTCTAATAATATTTTGACGTTATTTTTGATTTCTTTAACGTATGACATACACAACTTTGCTCTTATCATGAACAATAATGTTGTATCTACTTATCATGATGGAACTATTTTGGTCGGACCAATTTGTGTGAGCCGCCGCTGAATACAGTAATATATCTTGCATTAATAGTATGCACTGATCGAATATATTAAAAAATGTCCGACTTGGGAAATTTTGACAAAAGAAAAAAAGAGAATAAACCTACATGCACTGTTATAAGACAATACAAACCGCAATTACAAGTTAGCCTCTAAATGCACTTTTTTAGACCTCGGTAAGAATTGCGAAAGTTGTCTGTTGTAGTTTTATGTACCTTACGAACAGATACTAGTATCACCGGTGAAGGGATTCAACACTTAGGCTTCTCTCGGCATATAGAGTCAGGAGAATGGTGTTCTGTTCGCCATTTCTGACATGGGAATCGGTTTTGATGTTCCGTCCAAAAAGACTTGCAACCTTCATTTAGAAGTGTCGAGCGCCAAGCAAAAGAACAGTTATCCGCCCTCCTTTTTTTAAATCAACTAGTTAAAGGTTCGAATCCATGACCCTCCCATTGCGAGCAAGCGCTTTGCCGACTGAACTTCTCATTAATAAGATTGCAAAGTTTTCCATAATCTACAGTCCTAGCACGATTATTGCAAAGATCAAAGAAAAGCCGCGGACATTATTCTCCAATAAATCACGAACGTCAACAAAATATAATCAGATCAGAAACACGTATCAAATCTCAAAAATTCAAATGCATGTTTGGCTGTAGAATGAAATGCTTGTTTAGAACGCATCGATGTATCATCTTTTGCAGTATAAACACTGTAAATTGCATAAAGTTGCTGATGAATGTCGGTTTTTATAGCTAAGCGAGGCTATTCCACGGACCCCCCCCCCCCTTAGAAATTTAACCAATACAATAGTAAAAAGTATATTCATTATAACTGATCAAAACATATTACGAACAAATTTGTAATTTAAAAAGACTATTTTTAATGTAACGAAAGCTCAAATCGTCTGCATTCTATTCACAGATAAGCAAACAATTTTTACCTCCGGTAGTAAATGGAACAGCGTAATCAAGACATGGTGACCTTATTCGTTTCTCTATAGAGGAAACGATCAGCCGTATTTTAGCGGTTTTAGTAGACATGGTAGAATAGAGATAAAGTCCTTGTTGTTGTGAATGATGCAGAATAACCTCCTCGGTCTCGAAATGTTGTTTGAATTATAAAAGCCTCGGCTAACGCCTCTGCTTTTATCTTTCAAACATTTCTCGACCTCGGAGGTTATTCTGCAACATTCACGAAAACGCGGACTTTATTTCTTTAATATACACGAATCAAATAAAACAAAATACTTCGAAAGTAGTTCGTGTTAGCATTTTGCAACGAGGGCCTCAGTTAAGAATTCCATGCGACATATCATTGTCAGTCTGAAATCAAAGAGTTATTATGGATAGACTTTCAGACAATACCCAGTGTTCTTGTGGATATATCAATGAAAACACTGAGCATTCCTTCCTCTATTGTAAAAATTATGATGAAATTACATCGGTGACTTTATCATTGTATAGTCAAGAGAACTTCCATTTACGAACATTGCATGGCATTGCAGTGCAATACAAGATCGAGGTTTTTTGTATTCTATTCAGATTTTTCCCTCAAAGAAGCACAAGATCTCTTTTGGTACAGGGGAGGAATTTGCCCACCACCCTTCAAAGATTTCCTTTTATACAACTTTTGCCTTCGCCTCAGTAAAAGGTTTTAAACTTTGCATAATTGAAGTCACTTCTTACTTAATTTAGATAACTCCGATTAACTTAACAGAATTTGTCGCAATCCTCATCATACTTAATGTCATTTAAACCCAATAAAACCCTGTGCTAATAAATGGCCGTTCTCTTATTTCCATTCAAATTGTATTAAAAATTCAATTGCAGTTTTGCAACAACGACAAGAATTTTAGATTGAGATGAATTTTGATAGGACATTAGTTTCTTTTGCGTCCTTGAACGGGTAACCAGCTGAGAGTTAACAATGAATAGCGGAAGGATTTACTGAGTGAGTTTCTCTCATTACATCAACTGAATATTTCCTCTTTTATTTGTGAAAAAAAACCAGTGCATGAACTACCCTAGGCATGTCACCTGTACAGATTTCGTGATCAAGGGCTGTTCCATCAATAAAACGTACAAAGACGTTCGCAATATTAAAACAATAATTAATCTTTTTAACCCTACTTTAGATGATTATTTAAACAGATATAAATATAAACAATAAAATGTCTTTCTTTGGTTGTTAATACGGGAATAAATGTCGCAGCCACAGCAGAAAAAATTTACATTACCCGCGTAAGGGGGTAATGTATTTTTTCTGTAACAGCAGCGAAATTCATCCTCGTATTAACAACCAAAGAAAGCATTTTATTGTTTAAATATTACCGCTAGAAATTTATACGTTATTGTCTAGGTTTTTCTTGCATGCATGCCTACACTGGAAATCTTCTGATATGAAAACCGAACATGTTGTCCTTTCCACGTCAATTACACTTAAACTTCATTTGCAATTATGCAACACCCAAATACTGTGACAAATAATCACTAAGTAACTGGAATTAACGGAAGCAGCTGTTGCAGAAAATATACAGCGGGTTATATAAATTTTTTCTGCAATAGCTGCGATCGTTAATTCCAGTAATAAAAAACAAAGAAAGCATTTTATTGTTTAATTTCCAATCAAACAATAAGAGGAATAATATTAACTAACACTAAAATACAAATCCGCTTTCTCTCTCTCTCTCTCTCTCTCTCTCTCTCTCTGAATTTGATGGTTTTGTGAAACCAACAAAATAAAAATTTCCAAATTAATATCTATCGAAGGATTCCATGTATATTAATGTAATATATTGATATACTCAACAACAAAAAAGTAAAGAACACTTACTTTTTTGAAAGTTTTAAAAACTATAACTATTTTTGTTTCACTTTTTACGGAGTTGAACTATGTTCAATCTCCCATGGTCATCACGTATTTAACATGCACAGTAATTTGTGTTGATTATATAGAGCCGAAAGCGAGGCTACTGTGTCGGCCAATTTACTCCGATGATATTCAACAGGAAACATGCATAAACATCCGCCACAAATAGTTCATTTCATTTACTCCTGAATTGATCTAATTTATAATTTGAAATGTAGGTAAATGTAACGATAAAGTAATCTTATTTTGAATATTATATTTCGTTCAAAGTAAAACTAAGTTATAAAGAACCTCAAAAGTTTTTCGTAATGGAACTCATTTTTAGTGTAGCGTCATCTATAAACACTTAAAGACTCTACTTACTGACGGCAAGCGGTAAATCTTGTCTTCCCGACTCCCGACGATCCCGGATTTTGGACTTTTAGCAATTTCTTTTTTACCGGTGCACAGAATTTATTCAAACTTTTCATGAACATTTTCTTGGTTTAAATGAATTCATTAATGCATAAAAACTTAAGGAAACATGCGTTTTTATTACTAAATCAGTAGTATCACCTTCCAAAAAGCAGTAAATCTAGTATTCTGTTATAAATATTAAAACCAAAAACGGGCACCGATGTTTTCGTAGAACCGCGATTAAAAACAACAAAATGAAGTATTTTTTTAAATAAAAGGAACACCTCATTTACATACCAGATAATTTGTACGCACACAAACTCTCACATATACCACTGCTTTTATGTTTGGTCATTAAATATTTGTTTTTAACTTGGTATTGCTTTTTTCACAATATTAAAAAAAGATGTTCTGACTTATACCATGCTTGTATAATGTTCGTGTAATTGAAATACATTTATATTCACAGAGAAGTTTTATATAACAAACATGTTAGCTCTCAAAAGGATGCTATGTAAAAATCCGCATTTTATCAACATTGATATTATTCCTGTGAAACTGAAATTTTCATTACACATGGGTAAAGGTGCCAAGGAAAAATATATTACAAATTTGAAGATGAACAAGAGGTACTGTGAGCAGTGAATTATATAAATGATCAACCGCCTCTAATATGAATAAAATGGCAGTGTTTCAAGCAGGGGGTATAAAAAAAAGACTAATGTAGGCAGGCAAGCATTATGGCCCATGAATTTTTTTTTGCTATTCAATGTCTCTGAATGTCTTTCTTAAGATTGTTGCATCACAAAAAATCTGAAACAGTTGTCTGTATTTGAAATAATAATATTGTTCACTCAACCTCCCGATCAAAGATTTTATTTTACACCATGATCAACTCCCATGAGTGCTTTCAGTACTTTGATTTTTACCTGGGTTTCCATGCATTTTTATGGAGTGTTATTCAAACACACCCTTGATTTGTGCTCATTTCCTGCGATTTTTGGTTATTGAACGTTTTGCTTTATCCACATTCCTGTGATATTGTCTCATTGTCTCACTGACAAACTCTAAAAGGAACAGGATTCAATTATTTGTACAATATTAGTTGCTGTTTGCGATTTAACAAGTTTTCATGCCCCAAAGAAGACATCTGACGATAGAGAAAGCCGCAAGGGCCATTAGAATGCTTGATTGATTGTATATTGTTTGACGTACCTCTCGACAATTTTTTCACTCATATGGAGACGTAGATAGAATGTTCTATCGTTAAAATGATAAATGTCCTACGGACCCGGTTTAACGATAGAATGCGTTCCGTGTATTCACAATGTAGCAAAGTAAACACGGGCGATAACTCGCACTAGTGCATTTACTATGAACAATCAAGTGAGTTCCGAACGTAAACAATGGCGAAATTTGAAGCGAGAAAAAAACGTTGAGAAAATTAGTTGAATATTTCGTCTTTATTTAGACTAAACTTTAGTTTTAAATACTTAAGCAGCCCCAAAAAGGTTTGTTTTGATTAATTTACAAGTTATTTTCAGTGCAAATCCGTTTGTATCCTTCAAAATCGTTTCGGTGCGATTCTGCAATTTTTTGCTACATTGCGAGTATATGGGTGGTATTCTAACTGTGGTGAGGGCTTGTCCCGAGACACAGTTAGATTATTCTAACTAATGGAGACGCCACTAGTTGCCTGTGGAGAGCTGCAAATTTTGCCCTATACTCGGCACTTAGGGCCATTGAGCAGGGAGGGATCTTTTTCGTGCCAGCACCTACTGCGACACGGGACCTCGGTTTATACGGTCTCATCCGAAGGACCGGTCTCCACGTCCCATAGTGGGATTGGAATGCTTGAAGCTGGATATTCACAACGTCATGTTGGTGCGTAACTTGGTGTTAGTTATTCTGTAATAGGACGTTTGTTGGAACGATTCGAACAGACTAATAGCGTCAAACGGAGACCTAAAAGTAGTCACCAAAAAAGTACAACTGTTAGACAAGATAGACCAATATCACAATATCACTATTGGCCAAGAGAAACCGAATGTCTTCAGATGTTGCTCTGAACAGAGAGCTATCTGTAGTAACGGGTATAAGGAACAGACTGCATGACACGGGATTATGTGCCAGAAGATCTGCTGTGCGCCCACCTTTGACCGTGGAACATCGCAACAGTCGCCTCCAGTTTGCTCAAGACGATATCAACTGGGACCATCATCATATCGAACGAGCTCCAGAAGCAAATTTTAGAAAGGCAAAACCAATCCAACACGCTCCATAAAGTCGAGTTTGCTCTTAATTATTGAGGAATGGTCAAGGATTCCACAAGATAACTTCCGAAATTTAATCAACAGTTTTCCAAATTGATGTAGGGAAGTAATTATTCAAGGTACGAAAATAAAGTTTTGACTTTCCAGGCTAATGAAAACCCTGAAAACACGATTGTTATTAGTCCCCTACCGGTAAAACCGGAGGGGACTATAGGTTTCCTCTGCGTCTGCCCGTCCGTCCGTCCAGCTGTCTGTCTGTCTGTCCGTCTGTCTGTCTGTCTGTCCCCGTCTGTCTGTCAGTCTGTCCCACTTGGTTTTCCGCACTTTTTTTCTAAACGCTTGCAGATATTGAGCTGGTATTTAGTATGTGAGTGTATGATGATGAGTTACAGATCAAGTTTGAATTTTGCACCGCTTCATTGATTTTTGAGAGAATTATGGCATTTTGAATTTTTCACATTCGTTTATTTAAGATCGGGTTCGTGCTGCGCTAACTTCCGATGGTCGACTAAATACGAAGCGAGAAAAAGACGTTGAAAAAATGAGTTGAATTTTCGTCTTAATGTGGATTATTTTATTAGGTTTAAGGCATTCACTACCTAAAGATCATGCAGTTTTACCTTGGACATAACTTTTGCATATATTTTAATATGACGTCTTGAAGAAAAAAGGGAACCCGGTAGGGTACATGTATTGCTTATGCAATACTCTCAGACTCAGAGACTGCTTGTTATAAATGATTATTATTGTTTACTTTTAAAATATTATTTGTTTCCACCACCTTTACAAAATATGTTGCATAAAAAAAATTCTCTGGTTGGCCCTTAACTTATTTTGTTGAGTGTACGAGTATTAAAGGCATTTAAATAATTTTGGTTTACAGTTGGAAAACGCACTTAGATTGCTTTAGGACATTCAAATGCATGTACCTAAGTCCTTTATCCATTTGCCTTAACAAACTGTTTTACTTGTTTTTATAGTGAATACAATTCAAAAGAATAAGAACAATGTTGTAAAATACCGGCTTGAGATTTTTAAAATTCATCGTTTTGCATTGTTTTGCAGTTTATTTGTTTATGGTTATACATGTATGCAAACCAGGAATCAACCAGCATTATTTTAAACATATGTATACAATGTTAAAAAGATATTTAAATCAACTGATACGAAAAAAAATTGTTCGCGATGCTCAAATCCGTCGTTTACCTAAACTGAATCTTTTTTATTTTTTTAATTCTGCTTGTACTTATTTTTTTAAAATAGTTTTCACGGGATCTCATGCACTAGTCTCGCCCGCCGCTTGTGCTCGAGCAGAAACATTGCGTATATAGACATACTGATAGATAAATGGCTCGTCGTTGACATCTGCATAAATAGCACTAGACCAAAATGTCTTGCAATCCAAAATGGCAGTCTAAATAAGGCCTTTGATAGTCCATGGAGTATAAATATAATAGGAATATGCTAAGATCACACGGTTAGTAATATTTCGAGATGGCAGTTTTAATAAACGGGAGAATTATCGAGAAATGCACTTTTTGTGCACAGTAAATATACTTTTCTTAAATAGTGGACACTGTAGCTCTCTCGTCGTCCATCTATTTTTTTTTTAGACATGCGACCTTCAGATCTACAGCTACCTTCATTAAACCTATAGCTGTCAAAATCGCGCCCTTGTGCCGATCAAGAGACCAACTTTTGCCGTTAATTTCAAAGTCTATTTGACACATTTATGAATACTTAGTACTCAGTACATCCATGAACAAACATGATATATTACTAATAATGAGTGTAGAAAACATTTATTGTGATTTTAATACAAACCATATATACTAAACACTAAAATCGAAAATCTATACCTTTTCATACTTTCTCAAATTGTTTCACAATAGAGATTTTCATCCAAGAGGTGCTACCAATTACACATATTTTTTAAGGAAATGAAATACACACGTATATCTTAATATTGACATGCATGTTTTATTAATACAAGTGACCAAACTTTTCAAACAATATTATGCTTTCATGACAAATACACATATTGGTGGAATTAATTCATATCACTAAGGAGTTAACTTTACTTTTGTACAAAACAAACCTGAGTATAGTTTCAATAAAACAACACAAAAATGAAAATGCATGGTTTATGTACTGAGATTTCAAATTTGTTCCTTAACATAATATATATAAAAAAAAAAGAACATCCTGAATTGTATTCTCAATCAACAATATTAATTTTATTCATGCAAGCTGTCAATTAATCTTAATCTAAGCTCTACTAATTTCTAAAAACAGTTTTCGGAAAACACACACACACAAAAATCTTTGACCGTAAAAATACAAAAGTACATATCAATGTAATCTTCTAACTATGTAACAATAGGAGGTAGCTAACGGATCCTATATCTACATATATCTTAATATAATACTAAAGTAACAGCCCCCCCCCCATCCCGTCCCCTACGGAACAAACATTTATAACACCTCTGAAAATATCTAAAAAAAAAAAAAAAGTAAAGCATTGGATCCAAAATTATTTTCCTGACCTTAAAAATAAATGTCAGTTTAAAAGAGTGAGTTTGGTGGGATATACAATATTTACACAAATTACTGGATTTCCTGACCATATCTAGCAACTTAATATCAGGTTCTGGATTTCTATATTAATGGTAGATATTCCTTTTTTAAAGAATAAATTGAAGTAAATTCTTTCCTTTGAGATGCCACTGGAGTAGGAAAAATTGTGTATTCCATACTTCACAAAAGAACACTTGTATAAATGGAGTATTAAAAAAAAGCAAACAAATGATATAAAAAAGTATTATGCTTCAAACAAATATTTAAAAAAAAATGTTATTAGCATCTTTAATTTGTAATTAAATATATTGCCAAAATATCAGCTGTTTGGGTAAGTAAACCTTCTTTGAAAATAATAATGATTGACCTAATACTAATTATATTCACTTTATACAGTGTCACGTGATTCTAAGTTATAAGAAAGATTACAACTTTCAAACAATTGACTTATTGGTGGGTACATCGTTTTACAGAATTGACTAGACATGATTATCTGACTCACGGATCGGATATAGCGGCTTATCAATCAAAAGTGATCAAATTTCAGTTTAAACGCGTCTTTAAAAAATCACAAATCTCTACAGCAAGTTATTAATAAATGCAGAGAGATATTTGCAATTCAATTGCTTTGGCAAGTGTTTCAAAATTGGAAATAATGAAAGTATAAATGCAGTGCATAGGATCGTATTTCTGTTTGTAATAATACGTTATTCAAAATTAAGATATATAATTAGAAAATGTAGCTAAGACTATCGCGATAATTAAAGCGGAAGTTGATCGAACTGCATCTTGGGAGTTACAGCCCTCTTTGTTGCAGTAGCAGGTGTCCATACTCAGATACTCGGCACATCCGCTGGGGTACCAGGATTTCGTAGGACTCGTGGTGTTGTAGCAATATCTGGTGACAATTTCCTCTATAAAATAAATAAATTGCTTGCTTCATTTCATATTTTTCAATATGAAATCCCCAGTCCACATTCATTAATGCACATGCTCTCTCTCTCTCTCTTTTTACTGAATGACCTTTTACGTCCTTGACCGGTTTACCAAATAAGAAATTGACAAACGTACTCTTTATTTAGTCAGATTTGATTCATATCAGGCAAGTAGAAATTGACTAATATTATCTTTCTCTAAAGTGTATTATTACTTTCCCTATCAAATGTTAAAAAAATCCCCACATTGAAATATATATATACTTCCAAAGTAGGCGTTGGTGATCATTTTGCCACATGCGCGCGCATTCTTAACACCGATTTCATCACAGGTAACAAAGACCCCGGCCTTCTCTGCCTCCTCCTCAGTGTACCCAAACTGTCGGCCGCATTTATCCCCGTGCTTCGTATCCGCAGAGCTACAGACGTAGCATTTTAATGGATCTGTTGAGAGAAAAAAATTTGAGTGAATATGTTTTTGTAGGAGTGGAAAGCCAAAAGGTTATTTCAGTAATATGATTTACTGAGAAGTCTTGCAAGGAAAGCACAGACCCGTGGTCCTAAACTGGGAACAGCACTTGTTTTGCCCAGTAGAAAAGGTTGTGTAAGGCTGTGTTCCTGATATCACATACATGTACTTAGTATTAGAATTTACGGCCTCGTGCATCCTCCGGGACACGGAGAGGATAAGTAAGTAAGTACCTATTCTAATAAGCGATATCACTAATTCGTATAGGTGATTATCACCAGTTCAAATGCTGTATAGGTGATATCACCAATTCGAATAGGTGATATCACCATATGACTATAGGTGATATCGCCTATCTGAAAAGGTTTGTTTCTAACATATTTTATTGTATAAATCATACAAAAGGATACGTTAGAGTTCTTACAACTTAGAAAAAAACATTTCCCTGTAATATATACAATAATTATAATTATTGATTGCCTGAATAGTTATCACTTACTGACAGCCAATACCAACAAGAGGCCCATGGACCACATCGATCACCTGAATAACTTGGGTGATGAAGTTCTTTACCAGATTTCCCCTCTTGCTATACCTACCATGCCCCCCTACACCCTCCCCTTTCATGATTTTAATACTTTAGAATCTACACAACCCCAGGATGCTTTCACGTAAGTTTCAGCTTTCCTGGCCCAGTGGTTTATGAGAAGAAGATTCTTAAAAGATTTTTCCTAAATATATCTATGTAAAACTTGGATTCCCTATTGTGGCCCCGCCCTACCCCCGGGGGTCATGATTTTAAAAATTTAATATCTACTCTACCCCAGGATGCTTCCACATAAGTTTCAGCTTTCCTGGCCCAGTTGTTCTTGAGAAGAAGATTTTTTAATAATTTGTTCTATACATTTCTATGTAAAACTTATATTCCCTATTGTGGCCCAGCCCTACCCCCGGGGGTCATGGTTTTAACAATTTAATATCTACACTACCCAAGGATGCTTCCACATAAGTTTCATCTTTCCCGGCCCAGTGGTTCTTGAGAAGAAGATTTTTTAATGACCCCACCCTATTTTTGTCTTTTCTTGATTATCTCCCCTTGTAAGGGGACTTGGCCATTCATTTTAAGAATTTAAACTCCCCTTCACCTAAGGTTGCTTTGTACCAAATTTGGTTAAAATTGGCCCATTGGTTCTTGAGAAGAAGTCGAAAATGTGAAAAGTTTACAGACGGACGGACGGACGACGGACAAAATGTGATCAGAAAGGCTCACTTGAGCCTTCGGCTCAGGTGAGCTAAAAACGGTCCCCGCATCTTAGTACATTGAATACTGTATACTAACTATTATTCGCGATTCGTCGGATTGAAACCAATCCGCGACAAGTAATTTCACGACTGAGGATACATGTCTCTACAATACTAAGCAAAATAATTTATTCGCGGCGATTCATATTCGCGAATAAAAGTAGGGTAAGGAACTCGCGGATGTTTCTCGCATGCGAATAATACTGAAAATCTACTTTTGTTTGCGTGCGAGAAATATTCGCGAGTTTCGCGATGAAATTGATATGTGTAGAAGTAAAAAAAATAATCCCCAAAATATTGGGAAACGTATTATCAATTTCTGTTCCTAAACTAATTGTGGGACTTTAAAGTATTTCGTCATGCTATAATCATGTGTAATAAACTGTTAATAGAATCTGAAAGATAATTTTTGTAAAAGTTCTGTTAGCAGTAAAGATTCAGCTAGTAATACTGGAAATTCACTTTTGTTCGCGTGCGAGAAATATTCACGAGTTTCGCGATCTACTTTTACTCGCGAATATTAACCACCGCGAACCAACCATTTTGCTTAGTATTTGTAGACGATACGAACAATAGTTGGTTTTCAGTAGTCTACTTGCCAGACCAGATTACATGTAAACAAGCTTATTCAGAGAATTTGTGTCCCCCACTTAAGGAAAAAAGAAGACCATGCGCAGTTCGAGGGGGAGGGGGGGGGGGGGGGGGGTCAGATCCCCCCGACAGAATTTGTAGAATTATTAAATGTATACATGTATATTGAAGCAAATTATAAAAAGCCAATATGGATATAAAAATTTGATTGCTTATAATGTTTATTATATGTATAGAAGATTCCTTTTTAATATATTGAATACAGTGTATTTATCACACTGTAATGATGATTTTATGAGTTTGTACAAGCCAGACATAATATCTTATTTCATATCACATGATGGTGAATACTATCATTTAATTGAGGAAAATTTTATGCAAAAATTAGGTCACATACATGTATATATTTACGTTCGCCATTGTAAAAATTTTACACAATGGGTGGTGTCTAATTTAGCCTTTATTAAACAGTTCTAGACTGAAAGATGTAATAAGAATGAAATGTCCACCGACATCCTGTAATATACGTAATAATTCTCCACATGGCCCTGTGCTAAAAATAGTGCCAATCGACACTTAATACTAATTAAACAAACGGGGCGGGACACTTTGAGATGGGTGAGAGAGGTCCTAGGGAGTTTTTGTATAAAATTCATTGCAAAAACTCAAAATCTTCTTGAAATATCGCCCGAAAAAGATATTGTTACACAAACAGAATGTATACATTTACGACTTTGAACTTTGACCTTTTGACCTCAAAATCAATAGGGGTCTTCCTTAGGCCACAGGGAGTTGTTATGTAAAATTTCATTGCGAAAAGCGGGTTCTCAAGATATCGCGCACAAACGAAAGTGTTATAACAGACAGAATGTGCGAATTAATGACCTTGACCTTTGACCTTTTTACCTCAAAATAAATAGGGCCCTTCTTTAGTCAATAGGGAATTGCTATGCAAAATTTCAGTGCGAAAGCTCAAAGGTTTCTCGAGATATCGTGTGGAAACGAAAGCGTTAAAGACAGTCAGAAAGACGGACGGACGGACAGACCCAAATTAATACCCCCCACATTTCAAGCGGGGGACAAAAAATGTGTCAGGGTTTTGAAGCATTTTGAAGGGAAAATAGACTGCTGGAGAGACGAAGGGCACTTTAGAATCACTAAAGGTCTTCTGAAATAAAATGATTTCTAACCACAGTTGAGAAAATCTGTCTCTCCCGTCAGTGGGTTCCGGACTTTCTTGATGTACTGCCCTCTAGCGGACGACCACTCGCAGCAGATATAGCCGTCATTATTGTTCCAGGGGAAGCAAGTCTCCACGTATGGTTTACAGGAATTGGCCTTACAAACATTTCCTGCAATAGAAAATATCCTGTTTTATACTTTTCTACGTCTCCTTGTCATCACGAAGTGTAACTTAAGGACAGATGAGACGTTCCTTAATAATAGATAGATTTTTCTAAGAATTTAAAAATCATTTTTTCGATTTAGTACAAATACAACACAGGGACTTGTTCCAGCGTGTAATTTTTTATTTTCAAAAATCATACATAATTATAATTATTATGTATATGATTTTTTGAACGATTTTTAGCATGTCTAGCTATATTTATCCTGTTGTAGTGTACTTTAAAGAAGGCAAAGAAGAAAGGTAAAAAAGAAAAAAACTACAGTTTACTGATTATTTCCATAAAAAATTTGTTGGCGATAGATGCATTTTTTCTTCTTTACTTTTTTTAATTTGTACTGAAAAACAATATTATAATATTAGATTTTCCATGTTGTGTATGTGAAGTTGCTGGGCTTTACGTGTACCGTCTTTACGATTTAGTATAACTTGCTAATTAATAAAATCTCCCCAAAAAACTGAACAAAAGTAAACAAGGAATTATTCTAATAATAATTAGCCACTAATGATGTGAATTAATTGTAAAAAAAAATGTGATGACTTTGCATCAATTTTGTAGATTGTCGATAAGCACGGCGATGGCGAAAAGAAAGACAACTTAATCAACATGATGAATGTCATTGGCAACATCCTGTATTTGGGTGTGCTGACTGGGAGATTCTTTGTCTCGGGTACAGATTTGTTCTTTTATACCGGCTTAATTTCAATTAATCGAGAGAATTAATCAAATTACGAAAACGTTAAAGGTTCCAGAAGTAATTACAAGAGGGATACATACGTATGTATATAATTTTCTTTTAATCAATTGAAAACAGAAAAAAATTACATCAAAATATAAATAAGAACACTAATATTTACAGTGATAACATTGTTCTTTTTGTCTCACTTACATATAAATACGTGTCATACATACATGTACATATTCCTAAAAAGTACCAATGTTTTAAGTAGATAACAAATTGAACTAAAATATTATAAAACATTGAAAACAAAATGCATTCTCCTCTCACTACACAAACATATCATTTTATATTTCGCTGTTTAAGCACTCATCGAAATTGCAGAATTCTTCTTTTTCAAATAAAGCAGAAATCCGTCAAAAAAATAAATTCCCCAGGACTTAAAATACTTGGGGAAACTTTGGCCTAGGCAAACTGGGACATGACCTGGGCCTATAGAGAGCTTCAAAACATTCAGGAACTTTTCTGTCCATTTTCATTGAACGTTTCCTTTTTATGTGCTAGTGCAGTAATTATGGATTTCATCATGAAGTGACAACTTGAGAGACTTGTATAACTGTATTCTTGGACGGCAGCAATCAACACCTTGAGGGACCTTGAAGCTGTCCGGTTATTTGAATCACAGTTAAGGATTTAAAGCTGTTCGTTTTGCCATGTAAAACCTGGAAAAATAAATTAAAAATAAATTCTGATGTTTGAAGAAATTAAATTTTGTGGGCAATCCCCAGAACCTATGAGTGTTGAATTCAGAATTTGATCAGCTATGTCCTACACAGGATTGAAATCACTAAGACAGTACTGTTGTGGTAAACGTTGATTGACATTTCATGTTTTAAGATTTCGAATCAAAGTAATAGATAATTAAATTTAACCTATATTGGCTGATGCATAGTATATTAAGCATGAAACGTCATTGATTGATGGATGACTGAATATATTTTGACTAACTTTGGTTCAAACTTTACAAATGAAAAGACTCTTCACATAATCAATTGATTGTTCTATTCTATTAGATCTATGTCTTAAGATCATATTCTGTTATTCTATAAATGCATATATTATAAAGAATTTACCACTTTTACTGAGATGCCGGGATATTAAAATCAGCTAAAATGACTTCGATATTGTTAGGCAAATTGGAAGAACCATTTATATTGACGGGACATTCATGTATATTAATTAACAGTTCAAAATTTAAATGTGTCATGGATGTAATGTATTTCCTTAGAATTGCAAATTTCAAGTGAAATTTGCTATTGAGAGTGTCGCCTGATTTTATGTTCAAACACTCATAAAATATTCTCCGAATTTTTTCTATTAAATTTTTTGTTCTCAATATTGGTTCATTTAGGAATCCTACATTCAAAAATATATTTTGATAAATCCGGTTTAAAAATCCAGTTATAAAAAAATGCGAAATAGAAAAAACAGATTTCCAAAGTCTTGACCATTTTTTTTTGTCTAGAAAATAATGGAAAATTAAACAAAATTCCCATTTACAAACGATGGACGAAGTTTACCTTGATCATTTATCACTGTTTTCTGCCACCCACGGCACCCCCCCCCCCCCCCCCCCTTTCAAAGGGGAGATAATCAAGAAAAGGCAAAATATGGTGAGATCACTAAAATATTCTTCTCAAGAGCTGCTGGGCTAGAAAAGATTAAACTTGTGTGACAGATTCCTCCTGACATATTGTAGATTCTAAGCTGTTAAGATTGTAGCTCCACCCTTGGTATATGTAGGGGTCAGGAGAGGGGATCAAAATTTAATATGAGAGTATTGTAACAATTTTTTTAAAATCCTTTTAAAAACGGCATGACCACAGAAAAAAGTAAAACTTGTGTGAAAATATTCAGAAGCTCAATACAGAAGCTTTGGGAGTGAGAGGAGAGATTTGAAAAATGAAATTTTTGATACATTGAGAAGGACATTAATTCCTCTCCCAGACAGTTTTCCTTGCAGGAAAAAGGCAATATCCAAGCTAAAATGGTTCATTGTGACAAGGTATTGATTTTGTTATAAGCAAAGGTGGCAACCCCCTTAACAGGGCTTAGATTTATTGTCTTTAAACTGATCACTGCATTTTGGGAAGAAGTTTTTTTTTTGGTCATGAGAGAGACAGAAAAAAAAATTCGCAGGATCAAATCGTTTAATTGTGATCTATGTGCCACTGTTGAGTACTTATGCACCCCCAGAGAGACAACAAATATCCAAATTTTATAACCAACATTTTCAAGTTTGGTTTTAGGGTTGAAATATAATTTTTTTTTTTGTAAGTGCTGTTGTTGTATAATGACCATCAAGGGATTTTTCCCCATTGTCATTATTGAGAAGCTTTAGTTAAATATTGCAAAAAAGGGAAGGAAAACTCAATTTTTGGCTGATTTGCAACTTCCCTTGACTTATTGATATTTTGTGCAGTGACAGTTAATGAAAGAATTATATTGTTGTATGATGGATGTGCATATTTCATGTATATTTCAGAAGAAAAGAGAGAAAAAAAGAACAAGAAATCTATTTGGCTTTTGTAAGATAATATCCACCACACCAAGTTCCTTGATAATGACACATCTATGACAGAATTCAGACATAGAAATATATACATGTGCATGCAAAACACGCATTTTCTGATGTTTTTCAAGATTTACAGTCAAATGCTGTGAGATGCTTACGTCTTTGCCTCAGGAAATTTAGGAGGTGGAATCAAATAGGTCTATTTCACATAAGTTTTTAGCTCACCTGGGCCAAATTAAGGTTCAAGGTAGTGATGTTTTTTACATTTTTATCAGATGCGTACCCCGTAAAAGTTAAAGATAATGCAATACATTAGCATTTAAGCATGGATAATTGAAATTCAGTTCAGAAAACCTGAGTTCTCCAAAAAAGGTTTTACATTTTACGCTTCTTGAGCTGAACATACCTGGTCCATGTATTTGGTAGTCATACTTGAAGGAGAACATGAACATTGCGGGTTTGCTGCATATACAGAAACAAATTTGTTATACAGAAACAACAAATTAAAGATATAGTGAAGTAAATTCTCAGATCCTTATGACTTTCTATAACCATGTTTTACTATAAAACCTTTAAGAGGGCTTAAGAATAAAAGATGGATATGATAAAGAAAGAGTGCCTCTTCCAAAAATTTAAAATGTTCTTGACCCAAATTAAATCAGGGTTGCAAAATTTGGATGAGGTTCCATAGATCTATTTTGTGAAAATGCGATAGACTTTGAAAATCTCTGCTCTTCAGCCGACAAACAGTCCATGATAATGAGAAAGAGTGCCCCTTTCTGTGGGCCCTGAGCATCCATGGCCTGTGTCAGGGGTTCAGGTGTTAAGTTTGTAAAGAAAATGCCTTAATGAAATTCCACTCTGCTGGGTATTTAAAATACAAACAGTAAATGGTTAGGATAATGAATAAGAGGTCCTTGGACCTCAATGCTCACATGGGAAAATTTTTGGCCCCACACAATCCCAAGGGGTAATGATTTGAAAAAGACCCCTAACAGCTCAATGGCCATAAGTGCTGACTTAATTTTCCCGCTATCTACCGGAAGTGGTTGCGTCCCCATATGAGTGAAGAATTCTCGAGAGGGACATTAAACATCATACAATCAATGTAGAATTAGGATTCTGTGTTGTGGCCCTGTTCTACCCTATGGGTGATGATTTGAACAATTTATAATCCTCACTCCCCAGAATGCCTTCACACAAGTTTCAGTTTTACTGGCCCAGTGAGTCCACAGGTACTTGGGTCTTGGTTTATAAATATGTATGTACCCAATTGATATGTAAAAAAAAAAAAGTATCAATAAGGTACATACATGTTTATAAACCGAGACCTAAGTACTATTACCTGTGAGTGATTTTTGAGAAGATTTTTAAAGATATTTCCATTCTATTTCAATGTAAAACTTTGATTCCCTATTGTGGCCCTGTCCTACCCAAGGTCTCATGATTAGCACAATTTACAATCTAAACTTCCCCAAGATGTTTCAAAATAAGTTTCAGTTTTTCTGGCACAGCAGTTCTTGAGAAGAAGATTTATTAATGACTCCAGCCTATTTTTGTCTTTTCTTGATTATCTTCCTATGGAAGGGGGCTTGACCCTTCATTTAAATGATTAAACTCTACAAAAGCCCATTTATCTCATTTTCTTACACATGTAGGTAAATTTTTTTCTCGTTATTAGGCGTAACTTTAAAAGTATTTTTACCCCACAGACATATTCTCAAAACTTCATATCAAGTTTTTTCAAAAAGCAAATTAATTTGTTCTCATTGTTTCATGTTTAGTCAACGGCTATAAGGGGTGAGTTTCTCTCATCGTATTATTTCCGGTACCGCTAATCATTAATTTTTATGGACAATAACAATGACAGGGAATAAGATCACTCCACGTGCTTCAAATAAAGAAATTATGCATTTAAATACCCAATAATTGATTTAAAGTCAACTTAAAGACGTTATTTTCAATAAACGAGTGAAAGTTTATTTAATACCACAGTACTTATATTTATCTCGTCAGTAAGCAGTGGGGTATTTTTTTCCTTTCCTGATAACTCTACATAATTTAGATTTTATAGTAGTTATGGCATTACTTGTGGATCAACCGTTGTATACAATGATTGGTTACGTCTTAGTGTAGAAGGAGTTGGGTTTGTCGGTATATCTTTTTAATCGAATATAGGCAAGATATATGACAGTGCAAGGAAAGTATAACAATATTTGTGGACTTTGTTTGGGCAAAATGCAATTTGGCTTCCCTTCAGAAACACCAACTGTTTGTCTTCGCAAACGACGCCAGGCAAAAAGTTTAGATCTTGGGTCCGACAAAAGGTATTTTGCTTTCAAACTCAGTCAATTAATGTATAATGTTAGTAAGGAAATGATTAAAAAATGTGAAATTCTGATTTTTAAAATTTTAATTGTGAGTTAAAATTTTAGATGTTGGCGGTTCTTACGTTCGTGAAAACAAGTCATTTATGAAAATTAAATGGTAATAACTTTTTTCCACCCCCCGTTAATTGATTTTGTAAAGTGCTGATTTTAAAATTCCTCAAAATAATAACTATTGATTTTGAAATCGACCCGGAAGTTCCCCATCCAAGTGGGTGTCAAAGGACGGGGCCCTGGCTCGGGTCTCCAGAATATCGATGTCGTAATTGGGTGCTGGCTTCTTTACACTGGGCAAAGATATGGATGATTTTTGAATCCCTTTTGTTTCACTTTGAGCAGACCAATGGCGCTGACTCAAAATTCTGCGAGAAGACTCCGTTGCTTCTTTTCGTGAAGACAGAACATCTTTCGCCAAATCTTCGGTTCTGTTTTGTGAGAATGAATGCATGGGAAATCTTTGGACTACAAAATTGTTCATTTCTATTGGTGGAAGACTCATATACCCTGAATAAGATACCGACGGACCTGGGTTTGTGGAATAAGCGTTAGTTTTAGCTGCTGTTGCACATAGAAACTGTTCTGAAGTTATCTGATCATCGTTAAAAACGGTAGCCTGAGCGGAAACTTCTTTTCTAATTCCCAATGAAGCTTTTAATTGACGACTCATTTCCACATAGCTGCTTTTGTTATCAACCATGCGACATGCTTTCCGATTTTTAGTCTTAGAATCTAAAAGACTGATGTTATTTCTCAAATTGAAGAGCTCAGCACCAAGATTGGAAGTTGGATCATCCTCGTCGTTCTCAAAATCATCCTCATATTCGTGGCTGGTATTTTCCTCCTGATGTAATATAATTCTTGTCTGATTCATCTTTCCCAACTCATACATTATTTTGGTATTATTCGGGAAGTGATTTGTTTCAGATTCTAGTTTAACATACAGAGTCTTACCGGGAGTGCTATAGATCGCTAGGTTCTCTTTCGTGTAATCGACTACAAATTGTTTTTTCTTCCTGTGTTTGCTTACTTCTCCAGAGAAAACTATTTTATCATTTTCTCTTTGTATGCCCTTTTCATATTCACGAGACTCTTTAAAAATGATTCTTTTGCGTTTTATATTCATTTTATTTTGGGGTTTCTTCAATTTTAGACCAGCAAGTTTTTTGGTTTCGGCTCTCTGTTTTGCATCGTAGGCTTTGCGTAGCTCCAGTGAGTTGTTAGAATTGGCCGCCTTCTTAATGTTCTTCATTTCTTTGTATTCTTGAATATTTTCGTTTTTAGGTTGAGGCTCAGTCTGCTCGCCACTCTTTATTTCTTTGACCTTGGGTATTTGCACTTCTTCGCAATTTTTAGAATAAGTCGTATTCTTCTCTGTGTTTTCAAGACATGTCCTTACTGGTTTTCTATCACTGGATGATATTTTGATGACGTTTTTCTTGATGAGATGGGACAGGTGTTGATTCAGGTTGTTGTGTTGAGAAATGTTGAAGTTTACTGAAGTTCCATTCTCATCTTTCTCAAAATCATCATCGGTAAGACTGATTTCTTGTGAATCATTACTGTTATTGAACAGACCACTGCAAGTTTTAACGCACCGGGGATCACTTGTAGAAGTGAAGGGGCATGCACGTGTGTTACTGTACTTCGTGGAGGATAGGGTTGTTGCTGTGGATATTCCACTAAGAGGACTTTTGTGGGCTTTTGAGTGAGCACATTTGTTCTGCCATCCGCTTTCTTCTCTCGAACTCATGCTCTCTTGACTGCTTAAAGAATCTTGGCCCACGGAACTCGATGATTTCAAGTCGAAATTATCTGCCCTGGAGATACAATCATGTAAAGGTATCTCATCGGCCAAAATTTCGCGGGGGCTTGCCAGTTGACCTTTGATACACCTCGAGGTATTCCAGTCTTCTTGGGAAACCGTGTGATATTCATTACATTCTCTTTCGTTCATCCCTTCAGTTGGACGACTTTCTGCCTTCATGTTCAGAGATGATCTACGTCTCTTTGAACTAGCAGACAAAATATTCAACGATCTCGGTTGCAGAGGTGTATCAGGTCTCCCGGTCTTGTCTGCTGCTGAAAAGCAGCTTGAATTCAACTCCTGAAAATTTCGATTTCCGGTCGTATATTTCATCGAACTAATATTAGGAAGAATTCCCCAACTCAAAATGCTTTTACTACATTTGGTTTCACATTTAGAGGAGATGATCTCAGACGTTGGTTTGCTTGCAAACGTCCTTAAAGAAGAACAATTTTCATTCATGGCTGAGTCTGGTTCGCAATTTAATGGGGTTTCGTTAATATTTAAGGATCCTGTTGTAGTTTTATCATACTGATGGTCTGGTAAATAGCTATCATTGAAAGGCTGGGGTTTTGATATTTGCACTGGGTTATCACTCACTGAATTTAGGGAAGGGAATTGAAATTCACTAAAGTTTGGGATACTTTTCTCCTCCTTTGGTGTATCCATTTTTCGATAACATGTGTGTACAGTTGATACACAATAACACTGAAACATTGTAAAAATATATTAATGCATTAATCTACAAAAGAAATACCCGATATTCGATCTTTTTCAGACCACGTTTTTCATGAATTGATGCGAATTTTCTACCCTCGATATTAGCCGAAAAAGTCTCCAAAACCCTATGAAAAAACACGAAGAAACCACAGTTAGTTCAACAGGTAAATATTAATGAACTTTTTACTTTTTGGTGACACATACTGAAAAATCTTATTGAATCAGTAAAACATCTTTTTAAAGATCACGCAGTATGTTTTACTTTCATAAAATATTCAAAGATGATGCATAATTAAAAAAAAAAAGAATCAAAACACAAATTTATGTTTCATATGGTTTGATTTGAGCATATTTTATTACAAAAGGATTGCAGTTGGATACAAGTTCTTTCACTTTAATACATATATACGTGTATTCCTTATTGTACAAACACAATGAATACGATGTGATTGTCAAGGCAAATTATAATGTCATACGTGTTATGTGTATATTAGATAGATACATGTATTAAAGACACATACTGTATGTATTCTCTAATGTTCATATACACTATTTTCAATGTTTTCCGAACAAGGAAAATATATGTTCATTTAATAAGGAATTTGATTTTTCTCCTTATTCTTTACATAAAATATTAATTCAAAGGCAAATATTTTTAAATGAGAACTTATCTGATTCTTAAATGAATTTTTGACACTAGAAACTGGAAATTTTGGTTGAAAAATTTATTCGTTTCCACAACTAGCAATAAGAGATGAGTGTCAATTATAGTTTGCTGATTAAATAAAAGAATGGTGTTTACTAAGTCATCTCCATATGTTTCATTCTTGTGTTTTGTTTCTCCGATTTATAGGGCTTTATTAAGAACTCAATATACTGTCTTAATTTAGTGCGTATTATATTCCAAAAAGTTTTGCCCTTTGATTTGATTTTTTTAACACATATATATGCATTTCTTCAAAGAACTTATTTACATATGTAATAAAAAAGGACACAATTTCAGCATATCTTGCGCGGGGCAGAATTTGTAAAATGGTCTTTTTAAATGATCATTTTATAGAGTCTCTCTCAAAGTATCCTTGAAAGGTCAAAATCTATAGTAAATAAAATGTTAAGACATATATTTTTTTTAATTATAGAATACATTCCTTTACAGGTGTTGTAACCATAGCTTGATCAAACAAGCTGTAAAATCGCTGTAGAGTTCATATAATAACCGTAAAATTTTACAAGGGGTTGTTAAGAATTTTGCTGGGAACCCCGAAAAACTTTGCTATATTCGCGATTTCGCTCTATCCGTGTTCGTATTAAACGAATTTTACTGTTTAGGCAAAGGTAAACAGCGCCGAACCGTCATGTTCGAAGAAATATTAAGAAAACCAGTCGTGAATATGGAAGTTTTTTTTCATATTGGACAAAGGAAATGTATCCAGATTGCCTATATAGTATATACAGTTTCTCAGTAAACATTACTTTATATACCGGTATATTTTTAGCCTCTTAAAAAAATTATTCATTCGAAAATAGGTATTAAGAAGATTTTTAAATAGATTCCATAATTATTATTCGCATAATTTCAAATTGAATTCCATAAATTATGATTTTTTTCATCTTAGATAATTATTACTTTATAAGAGCCGTATAGGAAATATAAGTTGAAATTGATTATGACGTCACAATGGATCTAGCAAAAAACATTATCTTAGGTCATCTACAAGATTTTGACCTTAAAAATGAGAGAGTGATCTAACACTGTTGTATAGTACTTACCTGAGTTTTTAAAAATTACTTTGAGTATAGTATCAAAGACCCTGTCTTTGCTTGGTTTTGAATCTGTTGCACTGTAACTTGCTGACAACAGTCATGTGCATCTTTTAACATATTATTTATGTCGTCACAAAGAACAAACTGATGACGTAATAAAAATCAGAAATGCCATTCTGTAACAGCTGCGAGACGTAACAATATAAGCGGAGATGGTAAAACTATATAAGTGAGTTATTTGCATTTTAATAAATTTTCGGATTTTCATAATTTTTATTTGTTTTATTTGATATTTTGTTAAGTTTGGTAACGAGATACTTCACAGAGCGTTGTGTTTTTGTATCGCTCTATAATGATTAATAGAAAAGGTCAGAAATAGAAATTAGAAAAAAAGGGATGGAAATGAATACTGAATGTAAACCAATTTTTATTCTCGTCATCTTTTAATCGCGAATTCTCTGCCTGAAATTTATTTTATGCGCGACTATCAGTTTCCACGAATAGGAAAAAAATTTGATACATAAAATCTCAATATATTGATATGTTCGCGACGATAAATATTCGCTAAAAAGAAGGTCGCGAATATTTTTCGCACGAGAATTACACAGTTGGTTTACTGATTGAAATAACTTTGTAATGAAACAAAAAATACATCACAAAATTTTTAAAAATATTTATTTTAAAAATTACACAATACAAATTAATTCTATTCTCCGCCGAAAAGGGTATTCCCACTTACCCAAAGAGATTTAGTGTTTAACCTGTATTTTTCAAAACGTCGGCAAAGTGACAACACGCCTGCATAGTTTAGTCATGTTGTTGGACGTAAGTATAATAGTTGCCACCCGCTTATTTGCACTTTTGCACGTTTATTTGCACTTTCGCATCTAAGTGTGAGAGAGTGAAATTATCACTTTTTTTAAATAAACTTGCTACATTTAAAAAACTAAATTTAGACTGTGACAATAGTTTGAAGGCCTTTAAAATCAGACGCGAAAATGCACCTTCCATCACAATTTTCGTGTAATTAAACATAGCAGCATGTTAAAAAAATTTTGGAATCTCTTATTTCACGGTCTTAACTTAATAGTTTTTCTTTGAACGACGGAAGGAGACATGATAAGAAACATCTAAAATATTGACTGAACTAGAACTTATCAAGGATTATAATGACGAGGAACAACCGAATCCTAATACAAAACATTTCTATTACAATATATGTTATGTTTTTGGGTATGTACATTGTATTTCACACACCTACTTTTATGAATAATACGAATAATAATGTCTTTTACTTATTTCCAATCTAAATAAAAGTCATACAAGTATTTACAATTTCTGATTACAAATTGTAAAAGACAATGAAACGGTCTCATATTACAATTTAATTAATTAAGTATATACCGGTATTGTTCATGGTAAATAACATTGTTTAACCATTTAAATGTTTGTCACTGAGAATAATTCAATAAACAAAGAGCGTTCGCTTTATTTCGTCTCGGTGAATATTTATATTTTATCAAGTAAATATCAGACTATATTCACCATCAAAAGAGTCAATAATTCTTTCAATTACTTTTAGGAGCCTTACACCATTCTGAGGCCCAAAGATTTGCTTCAAAAACAGACTTCACGTCAAATATTTCATCGACAGAAATCCAGGAAGGATCTTCGTCGTCTTCGAAAAACACATCGAACACGTCGTCATCCCAACAACAAACTACAAGAGCTCCCTTTATTTCTAAAGAAATCGACTCTCTTGTTCTGATTGTGAGTTTTTTCGTATTGAACACTGGTTTCCTCATAGCTGGGCTATTTTTGTACAAAAAATTTAAAATCAATCAAATATGACCGGATAAACTTTGATAGACTTTAGAAGTGAACAACATTAAACAGGTCGAGACCACTAGAATTTCTGACGTCAGCATAAATTTGCATATCTGTTTACTTTACCTACTGATGAATGAACCGCAATGCATTGTGGGCTACTACTAGTATCCAGCTCTGTTAAAGATAAAAGGAAACTTGAATTGTTCCTTGGAAACTTATTTCCAATTTTTTTTTGAGATTTGTGAAAGAAATATTTAAAATGATGTATAATCTTTCATTTTTATGCTCACATTCACAAAATTTGCTTTATGAAGCCTTATATCAACTTATAAAACATCGGCCTATAAACATTGATCAAAGAGACGTAGGTGCTATCGTGTCGATAAAAGACTGAGTTTTTCTCCACGTGATATACGTGAACATAGTTTTAGCAGGTAGTACATAGGTCCTTGGTTTTAGACTGCAGGAGAGGGTGTGCAATTATTATTTAACTCCACAATATTATCAGAAAGTGTTTTATGTACATGCAAACGTCAAAGTGATTTTAGGGTATTAGAAGCAACTATTAATCATCTAAAACAACTCCAATATTAAATGTGAGCATGGAGCAATGTCTTTAGAATATAATCTTTCAATTTCGGTCTTATAAAGCGACAAAGAAGCTCTACAGTTTTTCCGGTAACGAGGTAAATATTGTGCAACAAACCGACGAAAACCACGTGTCGCCATTGAATAATAAACACGTAGTAGACTGTCATGCTTTGGGACTCAGTCGCTTGATTGGACAACGGGTGTGACGAAGACATTGTCACGTGTTCAAAATTGGCTTCCATATAAGGTAGTGGTCTCGACCTGTTACTCATGCGTTTATTGCTCTATTTTTGTGCAATGTACTGAGTTATATACGCACGTAGGCTATTTTGTTTTGCCGCTTATAAACAAAGACTGTTTGACTATTTATGTTAAGTAATTTATCATATTGGAAACAAATTTTCATAAAAATATTGGCATAGATTTGTTAAGATATTTGTTTACAGTTACTGCTGTACATGTAAATGGTGCCTCCTTCGCACGACCTCATTCAGTTACAGGTTCTCGGCATTTGTCATATCTTGTCCTTCCCATTATGAGTATACGCTAAATAACGGTCTGTTGACCACTGTTTACTGTCTATCCCTGAACACAATGCACAACAAAACAATCACCGTTTTTCTTTCTAGCTGTAGAGATGATTCTACTCGTTCAAGGAAGCACATGTGTTTTTGTTTACCTCTGTAAAATACGCTTTCGGCTTTGTTGGCTTTCATTTCATAGAGAATTCTACACGGGAGATCACTCTCAATTACAGTTTTATAAGTGAATAAACCCATGATATAAACCTTTTTTCTCCGGATAACCGTGACTTGCCAATGTCCTTAAAGAAACCATATGTACATGAATGCACGAGGATTGTATGTTCGTGTTTTATTTGTGTTTCATTTTGTGTTATTTGTCTGCATGATTGAGTTTTTTTTTTTAAATTTCGAATATATCTTTGAAATGCCAGTTGACTGAATACTTCTTTATGAGAAGAAAACATTTGCTGTTGGCTTTCAACTCGACATGAAGATATATCGACGACGTGGTAAAAGGATTTGATTTCAGTTTCACGTCAATTAAACTTATATAAATTAGATAATGTTGTGTATAAATTCATATATTGCTCCCTGTGAGGACCCGGATTATGAATGGTGTCTTTACTAAAACAAAATCTAAATAGATCTTTGTGATACCATTATTTTTTATGAAACTCATCATTTTTCCTTTCACTTATTTAATCAACCATTTCTTATATAAAAAAAAGATAATTAAAAAGGTTGGGAATCGGGGGGTCTTTTACAAATATCAAGCCATCTTTGTTGGCGTAATTAAAGGGGTGGGTGGAGGCTTGATTTTTGTTTACGACGGATTATTAAGAACACATAAGCTTAAACATTACAAATGATTGCAGTATAGATTTATTTCA
The DNA here is from genome assembly GCA_003671525.1 of Saccostrea glomerata. Taxonomy (NCBI): domain Eukaryota; kingdom Metazoa; phylum Mollusca; class Bivalvia; order Ostreida; family Ostreidae; genus Saccostrea; species Saccostrea glomerata. Next base: position 871,361 of record PRKT01000106.1, on the reverse strand, counting down.
CTTGGTTGCAATTTTTTTCTCATTAAAAAAATACCAGACTCTTAATTTAAAAGTTGCTTTGAACATTGAATATATCCAGAAAAGCATTTAAAATAATTTGATTTAAAAATCAGCATAATTGGTCTTCATACGAGGGCGAAATAACTTTCTTTCATTTAAAAAAAAATTTTTTTTTTTTTGAAATATGCAACATCATACCCCACATATTTATATAACGACACATAATTTTTCTCGTTCTTCTTTCTTTCGTAAAGTGCAAGTTGAATGTCTACGTACATTATATCAATCAAAAAGGAGCATCACTTGTAAAGTACAGGTTGAATGAATTCATAAATTATATAATTAAAAAATATGCACCACTCGAACATTAGTTCTTTTTAAATAACCTTTTTTCACTATTTATATTTTTTTTTTTCCAAATACCGTTAACAAGTTAATCTAGTGATTTTAATATCAGGGGAGGGGGTTGTTTACAGCAATGTCTTCTTCTGACAATTATAAATATTAGCCCCTTCCCTGTATACAAAGAGTTGGGGGGGGGGGAGTGCTGTGCAAATTGGTTGTTTAAAATTTGAAAATCCATCTTTTTGTGTTACATGTATTAATATCTATATGAATGTGATAAATATACAATAAGGATCAAGTATGTAACAAAGAACTACTCCAAAAATTCTGTCATTATTTTTTTTTAAATACACCATTGTTTACAAATATATAATTATATATCTTGACTTCCTTGTACTATTTTGCAAAATAATCAGAAAAAATATCTTCTCGCAATTGATAAAAGAGATTTCATAAATTCATGTATACAGAAAACAAATAAATTCACTTCTGTATTTGAATAAAAGTGAAATATCCATTCATGCCACTTGGGCATAAAAAGTTGAAAGTCTATTTTAAGAATTCTTCTGGGGAATCTTTATCATGACCTGAAAGAAGAAAAAAAAAAGAGTCCGTATTTTAGCAATTCAATGGTACTACAGAACGATATATATTTTCACACATACCAAACAATTTCGTGAAATTTGATACTCTGAAAAAAGATTTAATTCCTTTTTAGAAATTAAGAATCATTATTTATAATGAAAATGAGGTATAATGTTACCGTTTTGACTTCCTGATATTGGCTGAGGTTGTATTCACCCCTGTAAGTAAAAAAAAGATAACATTGACGATTCAACATCATTCTGAATCCTTTAATTTGTATACATGTACTTACTAGTATTTATGAATGATTGGCTATATATGCTTTCTTGGGTATTAAAAAAATATTTTTAAAAGTTTCTCCAGGAAATAAAAACCCTGGGATTAAACTTACATTTCCCTTCCAATGCCAGACATTTTGAATCCCCCAAATGGAGCGTGGTAATTTGGTGCATTGTAACAGTTTACCCTATAAGCATAGGCAAAGAACAAAAATTACTCAAGATATGAAACAATATGGTTAACAAAAATATTTTAATGGATTGATAATTCAACAACAACAACACGTAATAAACTAGCATCGACTCTCTATAATTCTCAGTACAGAACACAGTCGTACCAAACAGTCCCCGCTCTGACCCCTTGTACAAACATCATGGCGGTATCAATACTTCTGGTAAAAATGGCGGCCCCCAGACCGTAATGCGTGTCATTGGCTCGCTCAATCACTTCATCTAGTGAACTGAACTTAAAGATTTGCTGAACTGGTCCAAAAATCTAAAGATTCAGATCGATAATGTAATACAGTGTGCACTACTAAAAAATGACCATTAGAATTACAATTATTTCCAAAATTTGTCTTCTACAAAAATACAAGATCAAGACTGTTTGATTATGATGAATTTTGTAAGCACAACACTCCAATAATGATCTTGTTTTATGAAAAATAATCATCAGTATACCTCTTCCCTGGCTATCCTCATGTTGTCCGTTACCCCCGAGAAGACCGTCGGCTTGATGAAGAATCCTTTACTCCCCGCAGCTTCTCCCCCGCACTCTAGTTTAGCCCCCTCCTTCTTGCCTGACTCGATCATCTCTAGAATCTTTTGGAATTGGTCTTTATCAACCTACGTTAGGAGAGATGAGATTTGACATATTTGCTCTACATCACGTGACTTTAATGAAGTTAGAGACATGATGCACGGTGTACCTGTGGTCCATTTTTGGTAGAAAACTCAAAAGGATCTCCGTATGTCCTCTTCTCTGCCATTTCTTTGCTTTTTGCCACAAACTGATCGTAAATTTTCTCATGGACGAAGGTTCTGCTTCCGGCAACACAGCACTGACCCATGTTGGTCATCACGGCTTCATGGGACCATGCTACAGCCGACTCAACTAGATAAGAGGAAAAAGAAATAGTTACTGGTTACTTAGTTACATGTATTTTTATTTGCCAAGAATGGGTTCTTATAGTATTTGGAGTAAATAAACTTCAATGGCAAAAATGTACACGGTTAATTTTTTTTAATTAATAAAAAAAAATTCAAAGGTTAAAATGATTGTAGGAGACAATACTAAGAAGTACATATATATATATGTGTGTTCATGCGCTTCATTTTTATGGAGTAATCATTCTAACTTTATAAAAAGAATGTGTACGAACGATCAGCGTCATCCATAATGACGTTTGGGCTTTTCCCTCCAAGTTCCAACGTTGTACGTTTAATATTCGTGGCGCCTGATGCCTGCAGTATGATCTGCCCAACCTGAGAGATCGGAAAAAAAAACTACACTGTACTAAAAACTTTAAAAGTACATACATTTCAATTTCGTCATTTTTCAAATTGGACATGTATTTTTCGATATCTATTGATATGCCAAAGTGAGTTGAAAATTCTAACATTTTTCTTTATGTATTTTATCCTCAATATCTCAAATTCATTAGATATCTAGTTTTCTTTATTTCATATATGTGTATCACAATGTTAAAATCCTTTGCCGATGTAAAACTATGGAAGGGAATTACCGCCAAAAGTCTATGTATCTTCCTTTTATTCTTATTCTGCCTACTTCTTTATGCTTTGTTATTATTGTAATTATATGTCACTTTATTGATTTCATATTCGTCTTTATTACATTTCACTTTAACTTTTATCCTTCTTCATTTTTCCTTACTTCTATGTTAAATTATTCTTGTAAATTCATTTTACTGTCTTAATGATTATCTTTATTACGAACGATAACTCAATAACGCAAACAATGAAGCATATTCAATGAAGACGAATACAAGTTGTCCTAATTTAGTGCCGCATTATAACGCTAGGTGGCAGGGGTGTTCGCTAAGAGTGTTGGTAAAATTAGGTAAGCAAACCCGGGCCGGGGTTATTCGAGTTTTTTCAGCTTTCTGCCTTACTTTATCAATCGAACTTAAATTTTCAAATGACTGATGTTTGCTAAAGTTCAGGTATTTACCCGATACATGCCATTTCCTCGGAAGTCTCGCTAGATAGTAAAATTTCCCCTGGAAGCTGACTACATAGTGATGCTTCCTTTGGAAGACTAAACAGTGGAACTTCCCCCGGGGAAATTTCAATATATAGCTAGTCTTCCCTGGAAATTTTCGCTATATATAGCAATTCGCCCCCCCCCTTATATAGTTATCCATCCCCCAAATAGTTTTTTTTTAAATCGTAAAACAATGTTTATATAAACATGTAATGTTATCCGTCCTACATGTATATGAATAAATATTTGAATAATATCATTTTGATAGTGTTTTATAATTAAATTATTTTACCTTTTAGATAATATAAACATAGATAATCTTCACGAGTACATATGGATAATGACCCCCCCCCCCCCCCCCCCCCCCCCCCCC
>PRKT01000106.1:856302-867125 GCA_003671525.1 Saccostrea glomerata | reverse complement strand
CCCCCCCCCCCCCCTCTGAAATAGAATTTTGACGTTTCGGCGAGTTTAGTTTTTTTTTCTTTTTTATGCTTGCCAAGATATTTCTTGGATTGGATTTTTTTTACTGGAATACCCCCCCCCCCCTGGAAAAATTCTGGATCCGCGCATGCCTACCCATAACGCTCCTCACTCCTTTGCAAAGCCCTGTTCCTAGAATCACGCGCATCAGCAGTTACCATCTGTCGTGAAATAAGGTTCAGTTCAGTGGAAGGTTGTGAAAAACAACCCGTTTATAAGGGTTAACTAGTATCAAAATATTAAACATTTTTATATTAATTAAACTTGAATTCAATTATCCAACAAATAACTTAAATAAAGTTATATTTTTCAGGCGAGAGAACAGTGACGTAGCATTGTACGTTTTTGAAAGTGGGGAGGGGGGGGGAACAAGAGAATAAATATTAAAGGTACCCGGCTGAAAACAACTTGACAAGCGCAAAAAAATACCCAAGGAAATTGTCCAAACTTAAAGATACATAGGCGTCGGAACCGTGGAGGGGAAGGGGGGGGGGGGGGGGGGGGGGGGGGGGGGGGGGGGGGCTTAGCCCCCACTTTTTTTTCCAGAGATAGACTTAGTATAGACGTTCCTGCATAGACTTAGCCTCCACTTTTTTTTTCCAGAGGTAGACTTAGTATAGACGTCCCTCCATAGGTTTAGCCCCCTACCCCTTTCCATGGACACGATGCAGTATAGGTTTAAAATGAGGGAAAGTGGTGATGTATGGAAAAAAAACTTTGGGACTGGAGTTCAGTATAGTATAAAGTTATGTCTGAAAAAAGGGGCCGCTATTCCTGTGTGCCCAGAGAAAATAAATATAGAGTTTGGATCAGACCTTCAGAAGTTCGAACTAAGGTGTATTGAAGAATCTCAAATAACCCGACCCGGATTTGGTTACCTAGTTTTACCAACACTCGTAGCGAACACCACACCACCTAGCGTTATAATACGGCACTTAATTTTGACGGTTTGACAACTTTCATTCGTCTTCATTGAATATGCTTCATTGTTTGCGTGATTGAATAAGTTGTTTCAGAAACTGTTTAAGTTGAAAAGAAAGTAGAATGAATTAACAAGAATAATTTAACATAGAAGTAAGGACAAAATGAAGAAGGATAAAAGTCAAAGTGAAATGTAATAAAGACGAATATGAAATCAATAAAGTGACATATAATTACAATAATAACAAAGCATAAAGAAGTAGGCAGAATAAGAATAAAAGGAAGATACAAAGACTTTTGGCGGTAATTCCCTTCCATATAAAACACTATCTAGAATTTCCTAGCGAAATGATGAAAATAAGATGTAACAGGCTGTCCTACCTCTGTTGATCCCGTGAAGGCGATCTTGTCCACCTCTGGGTGTCCAGTGATGGCGGCACCAGCAGTAGGACCGTAACCATTGACAACATTAACAACGCCAGGGGGAACTCCTGCCTAAAAAGTCAAAATAATTGTGCTATTACCTCATAGAAAATATTCTACGTCAACAAATCTCTCGTCTCAGGTTAGCTGAGGTTAGCTGCATACGCTGTGGAAATCAAAACATGATACTATCATTTTAAGGCTTTATTATTGCTAAAATGAATTAAGTTTTTTTTATTAAATGTATGTTTTAATATCCAGCCTTACTTCTTTACAGAGGGAGGCCATGTAGAGAGCCGTCAATGGCGTTTGTTCTGCCGGTTTGAACACGATTACATTGCCACAAGCCAAGGCAGGAGCCAGCTTCAGGGAAAACATGGCCACCGGGTAGTTCCACTGTAAGTAAATTGTTATTCAATTTTTTTTTATCAGTGCTTCTTTGTTATCATTTTATTGTGACTTTCCGATTGTGTTTAATTATGATTTCCACAAGTATTTCCAATATTCTTCAATATTAGAAGGTACATGTAGTTGGGTCATAGTATTATGCTTCATGTATTTGTTTGTAAGTTGTAAATGATATCACGTAAACACGGTTTTCATACCGGAATAACTGCTCCACAGATGCCTACAGGTTCATGTCTTGTGTAACACATAAAATCTCCATCTGTAAAAAGAGAGGTGATTTTAGTTAAAAATCAACCTTGACTATTAGGATTCTAATCAATATACAGTAATTCCTCTCCAAACCGATCCCCTGAAAACCGGTTCCCTCTATTCATCGGCCTATATTTAAAGTCAAAGCAGAAATCTGTTTTTTCACATGTGAGCAAAAATATGACTAGTTGATGAGCATCCATACCAACAGGAATTGTCTTCCCTCCAGCTTTATCGGCGCAACCGGCAAAATATTTCAATATGTTTGCTGAGAATAGCATCTCGCCATAAGCGTTCATATAGGGTTTTCCATTGTCATACGTCTCAAGACTCTGTAAACAAAAACGGACTTTATAGTGTATACCCACGTTTATGAATCACGCATGTATATGTTTATAGGGAAAGGTTGTTTCTTTAGTGAGTGTTTTAATAAAAACCTACTCCCAAATACTGTGCATCTCTTTCCATGAACTGTGCAATTTTGTAGATCAGAGCACCTCTTTTGCTGGCATCCATGCGTCGCCATGGTGATCCAAGTTTGAAAGCTTCTTTAGCAGCCTCCACTGCTTTGTCTACATCTGCCTAAAAACGACGGTGAAAATTTGAGTTGATGAACAAAAAAATGTTCACCTCTACCATCGTTTTCATCTTTGCAGACCAAAAAGCCTTGGCTTGCATAGATTTTTCCTTAAAGAACTCAAGTAACAAAATAAAAACGATCCTAAATAAGTTCGGTTGCCAGACAAAGTCTCTAAGAAAAATTACCTCAAAGCATTAGAAAAATGGTATAAATAACCTACTATCAAAGATGAGTATTAAGACCCCTCCCCAACACTGACAAAAAGATCTGAGCTGAGTTTTTTCCTGAATAAGTATTTTCAAACAGGCATCGTGTGTATTGTTGCACTTTTGGAGTTTTTAAATCATGATGACTGTTTATTATTCTTCACATTTCACGTTAATCAGTATCTCTATTAGGGCTGGGCAATAATATCGATATTTCAATATATTGCAATACAATGACAAAAAATATCGTATCGCAATACGATTTTGTAATATCGATATATTGGCAATATGCTTAGATTAAGGAATTTTGTCATTAAAATGTAAAAATGGACTTATGAAAGTTTGTTATTAAGCCAAACAGTACAACAGAAGTTGTTTTGTGGGAACATTTCAAAGCAAAACTTAAATAAATGAAATCAACAATTTTTTTGTCAGTGTTGGTTACTTATCATAGTTATGTACATTCTGCACGTAAATTAAAGTAAATAAAGTAAGGAAATGTCATTTAAATTACATTGAAAATATTGCAATACATATCGCAATACAGTTACAAATATTGCAATATATCGCAATACGAAATCTCGGGCCAATACCCAGCCCTAATCTCTATATGGCCTTGAGATATTACCTTGTCGCCCTCGGTGACGTCACAGATTTTCTCTCCGTTGACCGGGTTGATGGTAGGGAATGTCTTTCCGCAGACAGAATCTACAAACTCGTTATTTATGAACAGCTGAAACCATAAAAAAAACAGCTTTGTTACATAAAATGTGTATGCATATATGTTTTGTTTTTCTTTTGTAATTCATCACTAATAATAAGGCATTAAGCAGAACAAGCAAATTAAAAGAATTGTGGTCCCCCGCTTTCGGTTTCTTTGTTGCTGAGATGCCATTTTTATGGCATATTGTGTCAAATGTGAAGGACCTTTCATTTGACATTCAGAAGTTATCACCGAAGTTGATTTTTTTAAATTAGGTCAATTGTGAATGACAAGGTTAAGGGGTCATAAATCATAGCATGTTCCGTAATATCTTGTCACAGGAAATGCACATGTCAAATATGAAAGCCTAAGTCACATTTTTGAAAATTAGGTCAAACTTCAAGGACAATGTCACAAGATAAAATAATAATGTATCTAGAAAGGTCTTGTCACAAGCAATATACAGATTTAATATAAAAGCCATTTGTCTTCTCATTCAAAAGTCATGAGCAAAGTTAAACGTTTTGAAAGTAGGTAGATCTTCAAGGTCATGGTCACCGGGTCAGAAATCATAGTGTATTTAGAAAGATCGTGTAACAGATAATACGCATTTATAATATGAAAGCCATATCTCTTTTAATTCAAAAGTTATGACCAATTTTAAGTCTTTCATTTTTTATAAAGTAAGTCAAACTTCAAGGTCAAAGAGTCAGAAATCATAGTGTAATTAGTGAATTTTCACAAAGATTACATATGTGAAGAATGAAAACGATAGCCCTAACCGTTCAAAAGTTATTGCAAAGCTTAAAGTTTTTAATAAGTAAGTCAAACTCCAAGGTCAAAAGACAAAAGTTGTTGGCATCCAATGAAAGGTCTTGTCATAAGGATTGAATATGTGAGATATGAAAGCCCTAGCCATTACCGTTCAAAAGTAAGGGCCAAGGTTAATCCGAAGGTTAAAAGGAGGCCAATCTCTAAGATGTTAAGTGTGTCAAAATCCAAGGTTAAGGTCAAGGGGTTAAATTTGGTGGTACCCAAAGAAATGTCTTGTCACAAGGAATACACCTGCAAAAAATTAAAGCCATAGCCTCACCCAGTCAAAAGTTAAAGGCAAGGTTAATTTTTTTTGCAGACAAACAGACAGACAGACGGACGGACAGGGCAAAAACTATTACATCCGAAACTTCGTTTACAGGGTGCATATATAACTTTATTTGTTTCTTGGTATTCTTGACTGTATACCAAAATTGTGATGTCAATAATAGATTGAAATTGAATACGATATGTGTACAGGACATCTCTTTATTATTAAGTAATTAAGGATATCCGATCCTCGGCCAGGAAGGATAACTCTAAAAAGTATTACTTAATTTGAAATACATCAAAATGAAGCTTGAAAATGAATTTTTCCATGCAACAATTTTCATTTTATTCATCTTTATAAGATTCAAGGTTATTGGAAGTCTTAAAAAAGGTTTCATAAAAGTTGACATTTGTACTCTATAAAACGAAAAAAAGAGAATTAAGATTTTCCTGAATCCAGCCTGAGACACCAATGCTTATTAGTATGATATGAAATTAGAAGTGATTGGTGGTGTATTGCAATGATAGCAAAAGCCTTTTACACTATGTATTATATAAATAGTGCATGTAGTTGAGTGAGACATTGAAAATTTTCACCCCAAGAAAACAATTGTCAACCGAGGTTTTCGAGGGGTGAAAATTTTCAATGTTACACTCAAATACATGCAATATTTATTATATTATACTGAATGTTTTATACAAATAAATATAACAGTGAAACATGCGTGCATAAATTCTTCGCAGTCGCTATTTTTTTGGAATATCACCCGTCGTCAACCAATAATGACTGTTGCTACGCTGGAGGGCGTGGCTTCTTTATTCAGCGGGTAATAGAGTTTTTTAACAAATAATTCTCGACCAATCAGATTCAACTAATTTACATGAAAGTATAATATTGTAGAATACATGACGGAAATAGAAGACATAAAATATCAAATAAGTATAAAAATCATGAAAATTTCTCTGAATGCCTGGATACCTATCGTTTTTTTAACATAAAATATATTTGTTGATCAATTAGCAATCAGAAAATGCTGATATTCCAGTTCGCTTTTTCTGCTAAAATATTGCAGATTTGACAATTTTCTCTATATAATATGAATATAGTTCAATTGTTAACTTTAAAGAAATACTGTGGATAAATTTGCATAACTTTGTGGATTCAGAGATATAAAAGGTCTTCCGTCTTCACGGAATTTTTTTTTCACTTTTTTAGTTTGATTTTTAGTTTTTTTTTTTATCAGAATCAGACGGAAGACCTCTCGTTGCTCGCAATGAGTTTTTTTCTTCTTCTAGTTTTATGAGTATTTTTGATTACTATACTGCTAAGTTTATAAACCTGAGGACCGGACTACCTTAAGTGAAACATGGTATTGGCATAGTTCTACTTATTGACCTTGGCTTATGGGAGACTATACAGAAGTCAGAGATCGAAAAAGTAAATTTCTTATTATTTTTTTACCTCTTTATTTCTACGTGACCTTGCCCGGGTCCTACAGTGAAGTAAACATATGTCGCCTACTATAACTGAAGTAATAAATCGTGTTCTAAACATAGATTTGCTATGGAGTCCTGTAATGATTTTTTTTTCAGTTTGAAGACATTTTAAAAATCTACAGATCATACTTACCTTCGTATATTTAATTTCAGGCTTACGTATAGGTTGTGGAAATTGTTCCATGTCGTTAATTATATCCTTGAGAGATGCAGACACGGGCAGACAGTACGAGAGAGGGACCTGAGAATGGTTTTGTTATCTATATTGCTGACAATATGCGATAGATCGAAAGCTTGTACGACTGACCAGATGATTAAATAACAAGCATAAAACAGGATGTGCCCCCAAACGTGATCGGTTGGGATGTTGACAATTTTGACTAAGTTGGCACTGCATGTGTTAATTAACTGGAAAAAAATAACCACACAGGACAACAAAACCAGTATGCAACACCAACTCAAGAAGTCAAAACAGAACAGAACACATACCGGAATCATCCACTATAATAACTCCAAAAAATATATATATATTACTTACGTAGTAACTCAAAAGGACGTTTTTGAAGCACCCTCGCAGAAATTCAAATCATGACCGTCAGTTCTCTGTGTCTATCAGTATATATGACTACACGTTTCTTTTTCGTCTGCAATGTACGTTTGACTCTCTTTTTGTGCCTTTCTGTTTGTCATTTTCTGTCTCCATTTCTTTATTTCTTTGTCTGTTTGTTTGTCAATACCTGACGACATTGTTGTTTGTCTCTCTGTCTCTGTGTGTGTTTGCCATTCTATTTTTCTGTCATCAATCTATTTCTCTTTTCGTCTGTCAATGTCTGTCTTTATGACTGGCAATCTTCGTCTATTTCTGTCTTTCTATTTGTCCGTCAGTATCTAATGCTGGTTGCTTTGAATTCGCACCATTTTGCAACAAGGACGAAAGGGGCGAAAATAAAACAAGACGAAAATTTCCTAGTGTACAGTAATATATAATTTTGAGTTGAGTCTGGACATTGAAATTTGCACTTTCACAAAACCTCAGTGACATCTATTTATTCTTATAAAGTGCCCCTTTTCTATATTTTTACAATCACAAAAATCATTTACCGAAAGCTGTAATCTGAATTTAATTACAGAAACACGCTGCCATATCAGTACTGAGTCACATAGCATGCAGTAATGGAAAATCTACCAAAAAAATCAGACCTTATTGAAACAACATGACATTTTTATATCGAAAACAGAGGCATATAATCTTAAGTCAATTCAAAAATTACCAAGCATAGTCCGATAACTGAATAACAGAGAAAAAGATCACTGCATTCCTAACATATAATTGGACTGTTCATATAATTACTGAATTTAGAATGGTGTTCTGAAAAAAGAGTAGAAACGACGGACAACATGACACTGTTTACTAGTAACTATGTTTTAATGCGCCCAACTTTCCCAACTTATCAAGGTTTTCTATTACTGTTTAGTTCTTTGTAGCTAAGACGATAAATTATCTATATAAATAGGCTTATACATGTATTATAAAAAGATAAGAGCTCATCTCAGTTAAATTGATAAAATATGCCACACTGTTCTTGAAGCGGATCCAGAAGTTTTACTTTGGGATGGGTGTGGGAGTGGGAGTGAAGGGAGGTTTATACCCACTACCCAGATAAAAAATGTCCGACTTGGGAAATTTTGACAAAAGAAAAAAAAATAGAATAAACCTACATGCACTGTTATAAGACAATACAAACCGCAATTACATGTTAGCCTCTAAATGCACTTTATTAGACCTCGGTAAGAATTGCGAAAGTTGTCTGTTGTAGTTTTATGTACCTTACGAACAGATATCACCGATGAAGGGATTCAACACTTAGGCTTCTCTCGGCATATAGAGTCAGGAGAATGGTGTTCTGTTCGCCATTTCTGACATGGGAATCGATGTTCCGTCCAAAAAGACTTGCAACCTTCATTTAGAAGTGTCGAGCGCCAAGCAAAAGAACAGTTATCCGCCCTCCTTTTTTTTAATCAACTAGTTAAAGGTTCGAATCCGCGACCCTCCCATTGCGAGCAAGCGCTTTGCCGACTGAACTTCTCAATAATAAGATTGCAAAGTTTTCCATAATCTACAATTCTAGCACGATTATTGCAAAGATCAAAGTAAAGCCGCGGACATTATTCTCCAATAAATCACGAACGTCATCAAAATATAATCAGATCAGAAACACGTATCAAATCTCAAAAATTCAAATGCATGTTTGGCTGTAGAATGAAATACTTGTTTAGAACGCATCGATGTATCGTCTTTTGCAGTATAAACACTGTAAATTGCATAAAGTTGCTGATGAATGCCTGTTTTTATAGCTAAGCGGGGCTATTCCACCCCCCCCCTTTAGAAATTAAACCAATACAGTAGAAAAACAGGAATATGATTTTGTTATGGTATATTCATTATAACTGATCAAAACATATTACGAACAAATTTGTAATTTAAAAAGACTATTTTTAATGTAACGAAAGCTCAAATCGTCTGCATTCTATTCACAGGTAAGCAAACAATTTTTACCTCTGGTGTTAAATGGAACAGCGTAATCAAGACATGGTGACCTTATTCGTTTCTCTGTAGAGGAAACGATCAGCCGTATTTTAGCGGTTTTAGTAGACATGGTAGAATAGAAATAAAGTCGTTGTTGTCGTGAATGATGCAGAATAACCTCCTCGGTCTCGAAATGTTGTTTGAATTATAAAAGCCTCGGCTAACGCCTCTGCTTTTATCTTTCAAACATTTCTCGACCTCGGAGGTTATTCTGCAACATTCACGAAAACGCGGACTTTATTTCTTTAATATACACGAATCAAATAAAACAAAATAGTTCGTGTTAGCATTTGGCAACGAGGGCCTCAGTTAAGAATTCCATGCGACAAATTCATTGTCAGTCTGAAATCAAAGAGTTATTACTTTCAGACAATACCCAGTGTTCTTGTGGATATATCAATGAAAACACTGAGCATTTCTTTCTCTATTGTAAAAATTATGATGAAATTACATCGGTGACATTATCATTGTATAGTCAAGAGAACTTCCATTTACGAACATTGCATGGCATTGCAGTGCAATACAAGATCGAGGTTTTTTGTATTGCAATTCAGATTTTTCCCTCAAAGAAGCACAAGATCTCTTTTGGTACAGGGGAGGAATTTGCCCACCACCACCCTTCAAAGATTTCCCTTTATACAACTTTTGCCTTCGCCTCAGTAAAAGGTTTTAAACTTTGCATATTACTTAATTTAGATAACTCCGATTATTTTAACAGAAATGGTCGCAATCCTCATCATACTTAATGTCATTTAAACCGAATAAAACCCTGTGCTAATAAATGGCCGTTCTCTTATTTCCATTCAAATTGTATTAAAAATTTGCAACAACGACTAGAATTTTAGATTGAGATGAATTTTGATAGGACATTAGTTTCTTTTGCGTCCTTGAACGGGTAACCAGCTGAGAGCTAACAATGAATAGCGGAAGGATTTACTGAGCGAGTTTCTCTCATTACATCAACTGAATATTTCCTCCTTTATTTGTGAAAAAAAAAACCATTGCGTTAATCAGTGCATGAACTACCCTAGGCATGTCACCTGTACAGATTTCGTGATCAAGGGCTGTTCCATCAATAAAACGTACAAAGACGTTCGCAATATAATACATGTAATTAAAACAATAATTAATCTTTTTAACCCTACTTTAGATGATTATTTAAACAGATATAAATATAAACAATAAAATGTCTTTCTTTGGTTGTTAATACGGGAAGAAATGTCGCAGCCACTGCAGAAAAAAATTACATTACCCGCGAAATTCATCCCCTTATTAACAACCAAAGAAAGCATTTTATTGTTTAAATATTACCGCTAGAAATTTATACGTTATTGCCTAGGTTTTACTTGCATGCATGCCTACACTGGAAATCTTCTGATATGAAAACCGAACATTTTGTCCTTTCCACGTCAATTACACTTAAACTTCATTTGCAATTATGCAACACCCAAATACTGTGACAAATAATCACTAAGTAACTGGAATTAACGGAAGCAGCTGTTGCAGAAAATGTACAGCGGGTTATATAATTTTTTTCTGCAATAGCTGCGATCGTTAATTCCAGTAATAACAAACAAAGAAAGCATTTTATTGTTTAATTTCCAATCAAACAATAAGAGGAATAATATTAACTAACACTAAAATACAAATCCGCTTTCTCTCTCTTTCTCTCTCTCTCTCTCTGAATTTGATGGTTTTGTGAAACCAACAAAATAAAAATTACCAAATTAATATCTATCGAAGGATTCCATGTATATTGTAACGAGACCGAGGGTATCGTGTAATAATACTCGTGGGCCGCTAATAGTTTTTTGGTCACTTGGTCGAGATTTGATGGTTCCGTTGGTCACAGTTTATGTAATGGTTAATGACCAATTTTTGGTCACTTCTTTGGTTGACGTAATGACCGACTTTTGGTCACTTCTTTGGTTGACGTAATGACCAACTTTTGGTCACTTCTTTGGTTGACGTAATGACCAACTTTTGGTCACTTAATGGTTAACGTAATGACCAATTTTTGGTCCACTTTAAATAGTTTTTGTTAGGAATAACACTTGTTAAAAGTTTATAACATTTATTAAGACGATCAAATGGTTCACTTATAAACAC
>PRKT01000106.1:838536-848536 GCA_003671525.1 Saccostrea glomerata | reverse complement strand
GTCATGTTGGTGCGTAACTTGGTGTTAGTCATTCTGTAATAGGACGTTTGTTGGAACGATTCGAACAGACTAATAGCGTCAAACGGAGACCTAAAAGTAGTCGCCCAAAAAGTACAACTGTTAGACAAGATAGACAAATATCACTACTTGCAAAGAGAAACCAAATGTCTTCAGATGTTTCTCTGAACATAGAGCTATCTGTAGCAACGGGTATAAGGATCTCCACACAAACCTTCAGAAACAGACTGCATGATACGGGATTACGTGCCAGAAGATCTGCTGTGCGCCCACCTTTGACCATGGAACATCGCAACAGTCGCCTCCAGTTTGCTCAAGACCATATCAACTGTGTTATAACGAGTTTATGGACTGATGAATCTCGATTTTGTCTGGATTTCAATGATGGTCGCAGGAGTGTGTGGAGGAAGAAAAACGAGAGATTTAACAGCTGTTTAAGGATTGTTGCATCACTGAACATGATCGGTTTGCTTGTCGGTCAGTCATGGTTTAGACAGGTATCAGTTACAACGGCTCCAAAGACCTTTATGTCATAAGGAATGGATCATTTACAGGGATGAGATTCTTGCACCAATTGTTAGGCCTTACGCTGGTGCCGTCGATGAAAATTTCATTTTGGTGGATGACAATGCCAAGCCCCATCGTCAAGTACTTAGAAGAAGAAACAATCGAAAGGATGGACTGGCCAGCAAAATCACCTGACCTGAATCCAATAGAGCATGCATGGGACATGCTCTAGAAGCAAATTTTAGAAATGCAAAACCAACCCAACACGCTCCATGAACTTGAGTTTGCTCTTAATTATTGAGGAATGGTCAAGGATTCCACAAAATAACTTCCGAAATTTAATCAACAGTTTTCCAAATCGATGTTGGGTGGTAATTAGGGAGATAGGTGACCATACAAGATACTGAAAATAAAGTGTTGACTTTCCAGGCTAATTAAAAGCCTGAAAAGACGATTATCATTTCTTGAAATCCTGTATTGATGAATATTCTTCTTGTTTTGATATTTACATGTGGTTTAGTTGTTTATTATAAAAGATTATTATTGTTTACTTTTAAAATGTTATTTGTTTCCACCACCTTTACAAAATATGTTCCCCAAAAAAAAAAATTCTCTGGTTGGCCCTTAACTTATTTTGTTGAGTGTATATTAAAGGCATTCAAATAATTTTGGTTTACAGTTATAACACGCACTTAGATTGCTTTAGGACATTCAAATGCATGTACCCAAGTCCTTTATCCATTTGCCTTAACAAACTGTTTTACTTGTTTTTATAGTGAATAACAATACAAAAGAATAAGAACAATGTTGTAAAATACTGGCTTGAGATTTTATAAATTCATCGTTTTGCAGTTTATTTGTTTATGGTTATACATGTATGCAAACCAGGAATCAACCAGCATTATTTTAAACATATGTATACAATGTTAAAAAGATATTTATTTCAACTGATACGGAGAAAAAAATTGTTCGCCATGCTCAATCAAATCCGTCGTTTACCAAAACTGAATCTTTTTTATTTTTTAATTCTGCTTGTACTTCTTTTTTTTAAATAGTTTTCACGGGATCTCATGCACTAGCCTCGCCCGCCGCTTGTGCTCGAGCAGAAACATTGCGTATATAGACATACTGATAGACAAATGGCTCGTCGTTGACATCTGCATAAATAGCACTAGACCAAAATGTCTTGCAATCCAAAATGGCAGTCTAAATAAGGCCTTTGATAGTCCATGGAGTCTTAATATAATAGGAATATGCTAAGATCACACGGTTAGTAATATTTCGAGATGGCAGTTTTAATAAACGGGAGAATTATCGAGAAATGCACTTTTTGTGCACAGTAAATATACTTTTCTTAAATAGTGGACACTGTAGTCGTCCATCTATTTTTTTTTTAGACATGCGACCTTCAGATCTACAGCTTCCTTCATTAAACCTATAGCTGTCAAAATCGCGCCCTTGTGCCGATCAAGAGACCAACTTTTGCCGTTAATTTCAAAGTCTATTTGACACATTTATGAATACTCAGTACATCCATGAACAAACATGATATATTACTAATAATGAGTGTAGAAAACATTTATTGTGATTTTAATACAAACCATATATACTAAACACTAAAACCGAAAATCTATACCTTTTCATACTTTCTCAAATTGCTTCCCAATAGAGATTTTCATCCAAGAGGTGCTACCAATTACACATATTTTTTTAAGGAAATGAAATACACACGTATATCTTAATATTGACATGCATGTTTTATACATACCAGTGACCAAACTTTTCAAACAATATTATGCTTTCATGACAAATACACATATTGGTGGAATTAATTCATATTACTAAGGAGTTAACTTTACTTTTGTACAAAACCAACCTGAGTAGTTTCAATAAAACAACACAAAATGAAAATGCATGGTTTATGTACCGAGATTTCAAATTTGTTCCTTAACATAATATATAAAAAAAAAACAAGAACATCCTGAATTGTATTCTCAATCAACAATATTCATTTTATTCATGCAAGCTGTCAATTAATCTTAATCTAAGCTCTACTAATTTCTAAAAACACACACAAATCTTTGACCGTAAAAATACAAAAGTACATGTACATATCAATGTAATCTCCTAACTATGTAACAAAAGGAGGTAGCTAACGGATCCTATATCTACATATAACACTAAAGTAACCGTCCCCCCCATCTCGCCCCCTACGGAACAAACATTCATAACACCTCTGAAAATAACTAAAAAAGTAAAGCATTGGATCCAAATTTATTCCTGACCTCAAATATAAATGTCGGTTTAAAAGAGTGAGTTTGGTGGGATATACAATATTTACACAAATTACTGGATTTCCTGACCATATCTAGCAAATTAATATCAGGTTCTGGATTTCTATATAAATGGTAGATATTCCTTTTTTAAAGAATAAATTAAAGTAAATTCTTTCCTTTGAGATGCCACAGGAGTAGGAAAAATTGTGTATTCCATACTTCACAAAAGAACACTTGTATAAATGGAGTATTCAAAAAATAAAGCAAACAAATGATATAAAAAAAAGTATTATGCTTCAAACAAGTATTATTTAAATGTTATTAGCATCTTTAATTTGTTATTAAATATATTGCCAAAATATCAGCTGTTTGGGTAAGTAAACCTCCTTTGAAAATAATAATGATTGACCTAATTCTAATTATATTCACTCTATATTCACAGTGTCACGTGATTCTAAGTTATAAGAAAGATTACAACTTTCAAACAATTGACTTATTGGTGGGTACATCGTTTTACAGAATTGACTAGACATGATTATCCGACTCACGGATCGGATATAGCGGCTTATCAATCAAAAGTGATCAAATTTCAGTTTAAACGCGTCTTTAAAAAAATCACAAATCTCTACAGCAAGTTATTAATAAATGCAGAGAGATATTTGCAATTCAGTTGCTTTGGCAAGTGTTTCAAAATTGGAAATAATGAAAGTATAAATGTAGTGCATAGGATCGTATTTCTGTTTGTAATAATACGGCTATTAAACATTAAGATATATAATTGGAAAATGAGGCTAAGACTACCGCGATAATTAAAGCGGAAGTTGATCGAACTGCATCTTGGGAGTTACAGCCCTCTTTGTTGCAGTAGCAGGTGTCCATACTCAGATACTCGGCACATCCGCTGGGGTACCAGGATTTCGTAGGACTCGTGGTATTATAGCAATATCTGGTAACAATTTCCTCTATAAAATAGATATTATGCTTGCTTCAGTTCATATTTTTCAGTAAGAAATCCCCAGTCCACATTCATTAATGCAAATGCTCTCTCTCTCACTCTCTCTCTCTCTCTCTCTCTCTCTCTCTCTCTCTCTCTCTCTCTCTGATGAATGACTTTTTACATCCTTGACCGGTTTACCAAATAAGAAATTCGACAAACGTACGCTTTATTTAGTCAGATTTGATTCATATCAGGCAAGTAGAAATTGAATAATATCTTTCTCTAAAGTATATTATTACTTTCCCTATCAAATGTTTAAAAAATCCCCACATTGAAATATACATACTTCCAAAGTAGGCGTTGGTGATCATTTTGCCACATGCGCGCGCATTCTTAACACCGATTTCGTCACAGGTAACAAAGACCCCGGCCTTCTCTGCCTCCTCCTCAGTGTACCCAAACTGTCGGCCGCATTTATCCCCGTGCTTCGTATCCGCAGAGCTACAGACGTAGCATTTTAATGGATCTGTTGAGAGAAAAAAGTTGAGGGGATATTTTTTTGTAGGAGTGGAAAGCCAAAAGGTTATTTCAGTAATATGATTTACTGAGAAGTCTTGCAAGGAAAGCACAGACCCGTGGTCCCTAAACTGGGAACAGCACTTGTTTTGCCCAGTAGAAAAGGTTGTGTAAGGCTGTGTTCCTGATATCACATACATGTACTTAGTATTAGAATTTACGGCCTCGTGCATCCTCCGGGACACGGAGAGGATAAGTAAGTAAGTACCTATTCTAATAAGCGATATCACTAATTCGTGTAGGTGATTATCACCAGTTCAAATGCTGTATAGGTGATATCACCAATTCGAATAGGTGATATCACCATATGAGTATAGGTGATATCGCCTATCTGAAAAGGTTTTGTTTCTAACATATTTTATTGTATAAATCATACAAAAGGATATGTTAGAGTTCTTACAACTTAGAAAAAAACATTTCCCTGTAATATATACAATAATTATAATTATTGATTGCCTGAATAGTTATCACTTACTGACAGCCAATAACAACAAGAGGCCCATGGGCCACATCGCTCACCTGAATAACTTGGGTGATGAAGTTCTTTACCAGATTTCCCCTCTTGCTATACCTACCATGCCCCCCTACACCCTCCCCTTTCATGATTTTAATACTTTAGAATCTACACTACCCCAGGATGCTTTCACGTAAGTTTCAGCTTTCCTGGCCCAGTGGTTTTTGAGAAGAAGATTCTTAAAAGATTTTTCCTAAATATATCTATGTAAAACTTGGATTCCCTATTGTGGCCCCGTCCTACCCCCGGGGGTCATGATTTTAAGAATTTAATATCTACTCTACCCCAGGATGCTTCCACATAAGTTTCAGCTTTCCTGGCCCAGTTGTTCTTGAGAAGAAGATTTTTTAATGATTTGTTCTATACATTTCTATGTAAAACTTATATTCCCCATTGTGGCCCAGCCCTACCCCCGGGGGTCATGATTTTTACAATTTAATATCTACACTACCCAAGGATGCTTCCACATAAGTTTCAGCTTTCCCGGTCCAGTGGTTCTTGAGAAGAAGATTTTTTAATGACCCCACCCTATTTTTGTCTTTTCTTGATTATCTCCCCTTGTAAGGGGACTTGGCCATTCATTTTAACAATTTAAACTCCCCTTCACCTAAGGTTGCTTTGTACCAAATTTGGTTAAAATTGGACCGTTGGTTCTTGAGAAGAAGTCGAAAATGTGAAAAGTTTACGGACGGACAGACGGACGGACGGACGACGGACAAAATGTGATCAGAAAGGCTCACTTGAGCCTTCGGCTCAGGTGAGCTAAAAACGGTCTCCGCATCTTAGTACATTGAATACTGTATACTAACTATTATTCGCGATTCGTCGGATTGAAACCAATCCGCGACAAGTAATTTCACGACTGAGGATACATGTCTCTACAATACTAAGCAAAATAATTTATTCGCGGCGATTCATATTCGCGAATAAAAATAGGGTAAGGAACTCGCGGATGTTTCTCGCATGCGAATAATACTGAAAATCTACTTTTGTTTGCTTGCGAGAAATATTCGCGAGTTTCGCGATGAAATTGATAATCCCCAAAAATATTGGGAAATGTATTATCAATTTCTGTTCCTAAACTAATTGTGGGACTTTAAAGTATTTCGTCATGCTATAATCATGTGTAATAAACTGTTAATAGAATCTGAAAGATAATTTTTGTAAAAGTTCTGTTAGCAGTAAAGATTCAGCATGTAATACTGGAAATTCACTTTTGTTCGCGTGCGAGAAATATTCACGAGTTTCGCGATCTACTTTTACTCGCGAATATTAACCACCGCGAACCAACCATTTTGCTTAGTATTTGTAGACGATACGAACAATAGTTGGTTTTCAGTAGTCTACTTGCCAGACCAGATTACATGTAAACAAGCTTATTCAGAGAATTTGTGTCCCCCACTTAAGGAAAAAAGAAGACCATATTGTAGAATTATTAAATGTATACATGTATATTGAAGCAAATAAAAAAAAGCCAATATGGATAAAAAAATTTGATTGCTTATAATGTTTATTATATGTATAGAAGATTCCTTTTTAATGTATTTATCACACTGTAATGATGATTTTATGAGTTTGTACAAGCCAGACATAATATCTTATTTCATATCACATGATGGTGAATACTATCATTTAATTGAGAAAAATTTTATGCAAAAATTAGGTCACATACATGTATATATTTACATTCGCCATTGTCAAAATTTTACACAATGGGTGGTGTCTAATTTAGCCTTTATTAAACAGTTCTAGACTGAAAGATGTAATAAGAATGAAATGTCCACCGACATCCTGTAATATACGTAATAATTCTCCACATGGTCCTGTGCTAAAAATAGTGCCAATCGACACTTAATACTAATTAAACAAACGGGGCGGGACACTTTGAGATGGGTGAGAGAGGTCCTAGGGAGTTTTTGTATAAAATTCATTGCAAAAGCTCAAAATCTTCTTGAAATATCGCCCGAAAAAGATATTGTTACACAAACAGAATGTATACATTTACGACTTTGTACTTTGACCTTTTGACCTCAAAATCAATAGGGGTCTTCCTTAGGCCACAGGGAGTTGTTATGTAAAATTTCATTGCGAAAAGCGGGTTCTCAAGATATCGCGCACAAACGAAAGTGTTATAACAGACAGAATGTGCGAATTAATGACCTTGACTTTTGACCTTTTTACCTCAAAATAAATAGGGCCCTTCTTTAGTCCATAGGGAGTTGCTATGCAAAATTTCAGTGCGAAAGCTCAAAGGTTTCTCGAGATATCGTGTGGAAACGAAAGCGTTAAAGACAGTCAGAAAGACGGACGGACGGACAGACCCAAATTAATACCCCCCACATTTCAAGCGGGGGACAAAAAATGTGTCAGGGTTTTGAAGCATTTTGAAGGGAAAATAGTCTGCTGGAGAGACGAAGGGCACTTTAGTATCACTAAAGATCTTCTGAAATAAAATAATTTCTAACCACAGTTGAGAAAATCTGTCTCTCCCGTCAGTGGGTTCCGGACTTTCTTGATGTACTGCCCTCTAGCGGACGACCACTCGCAGCAGATATAGCCGTCATTATTGTTCCAGGGGAAGCAAGTCTCCACGTATGGTTTACAGGAATTGGCCTTACAAACATTTCCTGCAATAGAAAATATCCTGTTTTATACTTTTCTACGTCTCCTTGTCATCACGAAGTGTAACTTAAGGACAGATGAGACGTTCCTTAATAATAGATAGATTTTTCTAAGAGTATTTCATTGAAATATTGCTACTTAAACATGTTTACTCACAAAAAATTGAGGTACCTTACCAAGCATTTCTGCAAGATACCAGGGGTTATTTTTCTTATATAATCCTTTGGGGAAGAAAAATAATTTTCCAATTTCAAATGTTTAAGTGTTTGGATTTAAAAAAAAACGTTTAGAAACTGGTTTAGAAATCAGAATGTTATTAAAATTTTGAATATTTTTCATACATTACGAAGATATACAAAACATATTTTTAGGAACGTCTCGTCTGACCTTAAGGTTCTTTAAAGCCTTGGTAAGAGAGATAACTCTTATTATTCCCTTATGATAAAACTCTCCAAGCTAAAAAGCTGTTACTGTAATGTTCCCCCTGTTAGGTATGCTGAAGTTGTGTCTATGTTAGTGATAAATTTCTATTTTAAAAAAAAACCACATAAACATAAAATCTAAATCTTATACGATTTGAAAAAGAGACGACGAACCTTAAGTATACAGATGGTCTGCACTTTTCTGTATACATGTGTAACGAAAATGTGACTGTTATATAAAAGATGCATATACATAATTATTATCAATTAAGGTCTAGTCAAGCAACTCAATATTATAAGAAACATTTAACAAAGCCAGGTTCTTTGGGTTTCGTTATATTTGCTACAAATGCGTTTCTCTCAACATTACGTACTTTCGTAATAGGTGAAGAAACTCGTTAGCCGTTAACGAAATGAAGGATACACTCCATAATAAATAATATAATGAAAATTCCAAGTAAACCCAAGTGAATACATATATCATGTGTTTTTGCAATATAGGCAAACAGCAATGTTTTCTATTCATAAAATGGATCATTCTTTCTTGTGAAATATAGCAGGAACTCTAATAATGATTTACTCATTGTGTACATCTATATATGATATTTATCTCAAGTGAATAAAAATCTAATTTCTTTGAAGTTCAAATTAAAGTTTGATTGTGATATGCATCACCTATACAAGGAAACCCATCCAAGCATGTGAGGAAGTTAATTAAACGCAAGTACCTGGTTGAGAGAGAGAGAGAGAGAGAGAGAGAGAGAGAGAGAGAGAGCATAACAAACCATGCAAGTGGCAAAGACATAAGACGTATAATTACACATTCATACCGAGATAAGTGTTTCGGCCATTTAATTCATTATCGCGCATTTAATCCAGCTTGACTGCCTTAATCACAAATGACTGCGGCTTAAGGGACACTCTATATGAAATACACCCCCCAAATCTCGTGTCCTTACAGAACCATAACTTGACTTTGTAATGAGAAATCAATACAGTTATTTAAGAAACATTTCAGAAATATTCAAACAAATCTTCAACATGTTCAAAAACAAGAGACATACCTTGAGAAAGGACAGACGATACACAAAAAACAGAGAATAACAAGGCAATGTTTACAAGCGTCTTCATCTTGGGAAAGGTGAAATTAACCGGCATCCAAAAGGTCAAAGCCAGACCGCGCGCATGCTTGTATGTGTTCTCCTACCGTGTTCTATTGATTAAAATCCTCTGGCTTTAGGGCTATAAGTAAAGAAAGGACCGCGTGTGAATCGATTCTTTCTCTATCGACAGCAAGGCGATTAAGTCGGAGCCCGGAGCTGAAGATTTCAATAGAATTTTAATCTGCTTTAATAATAAGCACTCGGCGATTTAATTTTTTTTTGTTGGGAGGACGTACGGCTCTGTCAGAGAGAGAGAGAGAGAGAGAGAGAGAGAGAGAGAGAGAGAGAGAGGCCACCCATCAACACACATAAAGACAAAAGATCACTTCAATGCATTATTTAAAAAAAGAAATCAGCGTTAACCCGTTTTAGGCTTTCTGTACCAGTGCAATACCAGATGAATACATCACACACAATGATTGAACTCAGTTTAACTAAAAAATATATCATTTTCTTTTATTTCTTTGATTTGATTTTTTTTATATATCTTTTGACTTTTTAAACAGTGATTTATTTAAAGAATTGAATTTGAACATAAAGATAGAGGGTAGATAAACGTTTCTAAATGTGATGAAGTATGCAGACTTGTCTTCGGAGATACTATATTAGTTAGATCATATTATTTTTTTTAAATAGTTAAAAAATAAAGCATAAATTATTTCTAAAAAAGTATTTACGGAAAGAAGTAAACAAGTAATGTGTACATTTTCTTATTCTTCATAGTAAGCGGGAGGGGTGTTCGGCTTTTTTTTAAAAGTGTAATTTTATTTATTTTGACATCCCCCATTTGTTTGCTGCATGGTCAACCGCAGTCCAATTCAAGTCTTAGATAGGATAGAAAAAAATATAGAAAAGTTAGATAATCCCCATTACCACAAATGACAATAATTTTATTTTTTTACAGTTTGAAAGTTGGGGTCGTTACCCTTTTAACACCCCCCCCCCCCCCCCCCCCCCCCCCCCCC